>OMNZ01106286.1:0-10661 GCA_900303255.1 Lesueurigobius sanzi | reverse complement strand
CATTGTGGGAAATTTTCAGTGCACTACTTTTTTCTCTCTGGACATTCGGACACCACTAGAAAATGGCGTATCTACTATATAGTACACTATATAGGGAATAGTGTGGACATTCGGACACAGCCATGGTCTACATGTCTCTGCCATCCATTCGAGCTGAGGATGATCCACTGGTGTGGTGGAGGGGCTTTTGAGTATCCCAGCAATCAGTGTTGCATCAGAGAGAATATTCAGTGCCTGCGGGTACATTGTTTCCCCTCTTAGATCACAGCTTAAACCAGACAAGGTAAAGATGTTGACATTTTTGCATGTCAATCTCAAGTAAATGGAGATGCAGACAGTCTGGATCTTATTTGTTGATGATGGAAGTATACAATCAGTTCCATGCCATTGATTTGTTTACATTTGTTTTAAATGCCATCAACACTTGAACATTAACATTTGATTACATATGATTGTAGTAGTCATCTTTTGTAATTTGTTTAAAGTGGCTATTTATTTAAACTATGTTTAAAATGTTTGGATTTGTATAATTTAAACCTGCACTACTGTAAATGTTCCTGACAAATAAGCTGTTTACATGCTCAACCCTTGTTCCTGTACTTTGCTAAAAGTTGCACTTTTGGTAAGGCTTTGTTTTTTTTTTAATATAATAAACAGCTGTTACACCTTTTTGAAACTATTTCAGGACTATCAATGCTTTCTAATCATATTCAACACACAGCCTGAACAGAACTTTCCACAGACCGAGACCTGAGACGAGCCTTTCTTCCCCTGGCGAGAGGAGAGTGATGTATGTGCTGCTCAAACCTAGCCTGGGAATACCCATGCTGTTCGCACTTGAATCATTTCGAACTGCTCAACAGCCTGGAGACCAAGGCCGAAATCTTCACAGGGATTTGGGGACCAATCAGAGAACAGGAGGGACGGCAAGACAATGCTACTATTTGACAGACTGGATTAGCTGAGGCTCATATGTCATCGGGTACAATTGATACGATTGGCTATGGGCTACGTTCTGTAGAAATGGTGTATACAGTATATACACAACCTCCTGTTTTGGTGTAGGATTTGAGCGCACCATACGGGCACGCCGATATTGATAAATGCCAAACAGGTGATGACTTTTTCCGTACACCTCATTTACACTCTGATTATGTCGTACGCAACTGTGATAAATGAGGGCCACTGTGTGACAGCGTGTGAGACCAGGTCAGATCAAGTGTAAAGACCAAGCTCCAATGAACGAGAGCGAAGATGGGGCTGGGTGCTGACATCGCTGCAAGGCCCTAGTGGCTAGATGTGGGTTCAGAAAGAGTTGCACAACATCATAATTGTTTTTCTACTGCTCATCGTGACATAAGTTGTCTCACAGGGCTTCTAAATTCAGTTCTGATATACAAACAGAAACAGTTTGGAAACCAGTAATGGCACAGACATCAAACAGCGGATCAAACAGGGATTTCTGTGAGGACTTTAAACCTGCTATAAATAACTGAATAATGTTTCCAAAGTTAGAATTTCCTCCTGTGACAATTCTGAGAGGGAGCGAGAGATGTGATTTTTTTTTTTAAGGACAGGTTTTTTTCTCAGATTTTTAAAATTTGTACATATTAATGAGATTTACATGTTTGGCAGAACTGTGGAGGTGCTCTGGTTTAGCAAAGGTGCCACCACTGAATAGTTTATTTGATAATTAGTATATTAATGGTCAAGACTGTAAGTTCACTCTCTATGACAGCATGACACAATAAATAAATAAAACAAATGAATGAATGAAAATAATGAATTATTGTAGACTTCCACTTGCTTTTTTCCATTATAATTGTTGACTATTTTCTTAATTGTATATGCTTTGGCAACATGCACAGAGCTGCACTTTATCTCTACTCAGTTAGCTAATCCTTTCTGTAACAACACAGATCTTTGGTTATCTCTCATAATCTCTATTTCCACTGAAACGGCTTCTAAAAACAGTAGGGGAGTGCCTGACTTTCGAGTGTTTTGACTTTTAGTAAGTGTTCAAAACCTTGCCAAGCATTAATTAGTGTGAAATTAAACTCCGAAAAGAGATAAAGATTATTGATGCGGCGTCATTGCAGAGCTAAAGCATTTGGCCTTTTGACTCGTTGGAGGAGACTGGTGTTCATGTCGTATCAGTGAGATCACAAGTGGATGGCAGCGCTGTGGGGCCAGATTACCAGCCCGCCGTCCTATTACATACTGTCTGTGTCTCAAATAAAACATGTGTCGTATTGAAGACTGCTGTTGGGAAATAAAAGCTCAGTAATATGATGCTGGAGTTCCTTAATATAGGCCAGTAACAAAGCAGCCCCGAGGACACAGGAGTCAGGAGGAGTGAAGATACACAACGCACTTAAAAGCCTTGCTCTGCTGGAAATATCTGCCGCTGAGCGCGCTGTGAAGTCAGACCTAAATATAAGACAAAGAAATTGACTTGGACCTTAGTCATAAAGGCTATCATTTAAGCAAATGTGCATGACCCAACAAACATAACAATGAAATGCTTAACCTGCCTTCAAATTCATGAAGTCACAAACATCTACAGTGTAGTGCAGAAGCCCAGCTCTCACACAGGATGGATTTACTGTTGTGTAACTACTTCTGCTCATGATTTATGGTGTAGGTGTTTTCCAGGGACTGGATAAATGTGCACCGGGAGGCACACTTCTTACTCTCTGTACTTTCATGACTTTTTGGCCAATGCTGAGATATTTTGTCCATCTTGAAATACTAAAGCAATTGCATGCGCTAATAGGGAACGTGAGCTGGGTTTAGACCCTTGTGAGACAGGTTAGTTTATACTGATGATGTGTTGTAGCAATAGTAATAGTTCTGGAAGAACTGGCAGTGCCATATCAGGTGACTTAGGTGACCATGGAATGCCAATCATCTCTCTTCTTTGCCAGTCTCAACATTTTCATGTTGTCCAGTCCAGGCAGCGGTATTCTGGAGGGAAGTTGTTCTCTGTCGCCCTCTGTTTCGCTTCCCATTGATTTTCCCTGAGGAATAACAATTCCAATCCTTCCTTCCTTATACAGTGTTCCAAAAAGTTTAATTGTTGTTTACATATCTGCTTCACAAATGAAATGGAAATGAGGAATGGACCCAGTTCATGTTCTTATGAAGTTAATAATTAATTATGCAAAATGTGTCACTTCAATCTGTATCTCGGGCTAATACTCGACTCTAACCTTTGTTTAATCATATTAAAAAACTTCATTTGATGAACAAGCATATGAAAAATTCATTATGGCCTGGCATAATCATTTCACTATGATTATGCCACACTTATTTATTGCATGTCTAGTTTGTCCCTGGCGTGTAAAACATATTTAAAACCACTTGAATACTGGTTCTTCATAAAAGACCCACAAGTGTGTCAAATCAGCTCAGTGCTGATGAAATTCTTTGGATAAAGAAGGAAACATTCTACACTTCAACGACAGATGAAGACTGAAGAATCTTTGCCGATGGACAACTCCTGTGCGACTGAGAATGTACACACATTGTATAAAAGAGCCCTAAAAAATCATGATAAAAAACCTCACCAATACAATCATTGTAATACATTTTTGTTTAAGTTTTGAAAACCTAATCAAATTAAACCAAATTTCTGCTCTGTTTAAAGTAATTCTCAACACAGCTGCTTCCTCTTTAAGGATATTTGTCACACTGAGTTCAGAGCGAGTGCAGGGTTCCAAGATAAGATTCATTCTCTTATAAAGCCACAAGCCTCTGGAACACATTTCCAAATGAAATGATCTCATATACAAATGATGGTGTGTTTAAACGCTTGACTAAAAGATGGTTATTCTCACAACAAACCTGTCTGCACTGACTGTGATATTGTATGAATGGTTTGGTGGGTGTTTGATAGTTTCCTAAAGTGGGACTGATTTTAAAGATGTGATTGAAATAATGACTGTTTCTATGTTCATGAATTTTCATCATTTTATGTAGTTTTGTAAGTGTCACATAAACCTGTCCAGGGACTGCAGGTGGAAATGAGCATTTTTTGCTATAACCTGGCACATGGCATCTTTTCTTTAGACTAATGTTGTTTGTGCATTTTCCCTGATTAAATAAATACAATTCAATTCAAAATTCATATGTGGCGTAGTGACAGTTGCAATGTTAATGAGTCTGTTCAGACTGGGGCGGTGCTAAAATGAATTGAATACTTTATTTCGAGCCATACAGAAATAAGTATATTCTGTACAATACCGCAAAAACTGTAGGGCAGTGTTCCCCAACCTGTAGTTCTGGGGCTACCAGTAGCTCGCCAGCCCTTTCCAAATAGCTCGCCAAAGGCTTTCTACATTTTTACAGATGCTTGATGAGTTAAATTTTAAATGCATTTTTTGTTCTAAACAAAGCATCTCCAAACAATAAGGTGAATATAGCAAAGTATAAAGCGTAAACTACAGTCATTTTCTATTATTGTATTAAATGATCATCTTGGCAGTCCTATAGGCCTAGTTACACATGTTTCTTTGAAGCATAAGTAGCTCACTACCATTTTTGTTACGCAAAAGTAGCTCATGCTGTAGGGCAATTCCACGTTGAGGGATTTACAAGTCACAGCTTCTTTTGTTAATGATTCGATTCTATTTAGGGTCCTAGTCTGTCCCATGAATATGTGACGGGTCATGGGATCCAGGGACACAAGTCGCCCAAGGGGCATTTTGAGTTATTCGCAGATTCTGAAAGTGTAGTTTCTAAGCTTTTCAACAGTATGAAACACATGGAAATCTGATCATATTTGGAGAAGTTGTAGCCATTTGAAAGTAGGCCCATCGCAAAAGGTAAAAGGAAGAAAAGCCTGATCTCCGGCCCTTGTTGCAGCACAAATGGTGCTCATTTACATCTCATTACCGTCACCATTTTCATTGGCTGAAGCGACTGCCAGTCAAGCAGTGATGTAGCATGCTAAAAATACTGTCAATAAATGTTTGTTTCTTGTGCTCAAATGTCGGAATGAGGCTGAAGTATGGACATTTCTGTCATTCATGATACTTGGCGCCACTTTCATATGTTGCAACATAAGTTCCACTAGCCGATAATGTCAGCTGAAACTCATCTATGTAGACGCATTATGTGCTGCTGTCAGACGCTTGTTGACGCTAACCAATGCATACGCTGCCTCAGAAGAAGCCACGCAACTCAGAGAAAACACGCCTTTGTGGGTCTTACCATATATGCATCACAAAGTTATGAATGAATGTCACGCTTTCTCCCACGGACAAACCTCTTCTGCCTTCTCAGCTGACGTCATCAGTTAGCTGAACTTATGTTGCAACAATGGGTTGCTACAAGCAATTTAAATCAAAACATTCTATTTCTCTATGCTCTGACCAATCAGAGGCTTTGGTTGGCAGCAAAAGTCACATGACTAAGAATGGTCTATAAAGTGTTACAGACAGACGTTTAGAACTCACAGTATGGACGATTTATAAATGACTATATAATAAGACATTTTGACCTTTGTATATCAAACAGTTACATTAAGCGATGATTTGATTGGTAACAGAAGGTTATGGAATTACACGATCCTCTATTTCTGCAGCATACGTAACGTTTGTGAAAAGGACGCATACATGTAAAGCTATCAAATGATAGCAAAAACATAGGGCTTATAGGCGCTGTCTTTTCTCAACTCTGTATGCACGAGCCTCTTTGTTGTACCTCCTATATCGTCTACTGACCTTTTACCATGGCTTGTTGTGGAGAAATTCTTAGTCAATGTTCCTAGTAAGCAAGAGAAATCATGCGCCTCATGTGTTTCAGAAGCAACTTGCAAAATATGCAAGCATTTACTTCCATTACTATAGTAATTCCGATTCTGTTTCCACGATTTCTATACTGTGAGAGGGTACTCACCGAAAATGACCATTCTGTCATGTCACTGAATGTGCATACGGGGCCACGTCGATTCAATCAACATTTCATGATGATTCTGCAGGGTTTGATTTTTAGGTATCTGAGCTTTCCGATGTGGAATTGCCCAGTACAGGGTAAAGAATCAATACAAAAAAATCTTCATCTTTCATTTAAACATACTCTATTTCTGTTAATAAACAAAAATTAGCTCAACTCGTCTAAGCTCAGGTAAGAACATATCTCAGTATGCAAAATAGAGCTTTTGCAACAACTACATTTCTCCATTGTCAGATCAATAAAGTATTATCTTATCTTATTAATATTGAAAAACACAAAAAAACGTTAATTAGTTAAGCCTGGTGTAAAGCAAGCATATAGCATCCATCTGGAGTTCTCTATGTAAAACAGGAGCCAGGATCAGTGAAAAGGTAGTGAAAATCAATTTTGTGTGTGGGGGATGTGTGTGGAGGGGTATCAGATTCAGGGACTTGGAGGAATTGTTCCCCGTGTTCTTTTCTTGAAACTGGAGCACTGTCTAATGTTCATTGAGTCAACATGCTCAGTATGTCTCCAGGCTTGTCTTTCTCTGTGCACTGCCTCCCTCTGCCCATGTTCACATCTCCACACTGAACCTAGAGGATTCTGTATCACAAAACCAACGTGTAGGAAACTGCAAAGTGAATCCAACATCTTTAAACATTGACAGAAACAACAGCAGCGACAATTGACTATCAGGGTCGGGGCTTTTTGTTCCAGACATGGCCTCAAATGCATGATTATTTAAAGTGGAACAGCTAGCAATATTTGGTACAGTATAGGATAGGAATATGCCATTGCCTGATATACATAATAAGTAACATTATAATGACATATGTGACGGCGCACAACAAAAAGCCACAACTCGCCAGCACAAGATTGGTGCCAGGGACTGAAAGAGAGATTTTTTTGAAAATTTGTGATTTTCGCTTTTTTGCAGAATCTGTTAGTTGAGATCACGTAGAAGCCTCTCCATGTTTCCGATAACAGTATTGGTGTTTTAAAAAGCGTACATTTTGTGTTTGAAAATCGGGTGTATTTTCAGGATATTCAGTGGGCGTGTGCCGCGGCACAGTTCATTTCTTGGGCATTCACTTGCCTCGTTCCGTTGCCATTTGAGCACTGAAAACAAACTACTTTTTTTTTTTTGTCACTGCGCCACGTCACTGCGCCACGTCACCGGCAACTGCTTGGTTGACAGTTGTTTCAGCCAATGACAAAACAACAACGGAAATGAGATTTAAATGAGGACCATTTTCTCAAGCAAGCCAAGAGAGGGCTTATCTCAGGATTATCTTTTCCAAAGGGTCTACCTTCAAATGGCCACAACTTCTCCAAATATTATCAGATTTCCATGTGTTACACATCGTTGGAAAGCTTGGAGACGACACTTTCAGAATCTGTGAATAACTCAAAATGCCCCAAAATCGACTTGTGGCGGTTTTTACTGTGAGCCGTCACATTATGTAAATGTCTGCTACTTACAGAACGCACCATTGCATTATCAGCCTCAGTAGAAACAGCCTAGTTCTCAGTTGAGTTTTTCTCTGCCCGAGCCTGACCCTGACCCGGCCAGTTTTTTTTTCTTCTATTGCAATATACTATAGGCTATGCTTAGTCTATTAGTTAGTGTCGTTATACTAAAATAAAAAGAATAAATAAAAAAATAAATATAAGTAAAATAAATAAAAAGCGGCTGCTCACCACGGAGTGGAGGTGTGTGCCTTGGGCTCACTCTCCCAGCTGTGTGTGTGTGACCGGTGAAGATAGACACGTGTGGGGCAGACAGCGAGTCAATACGCTGTAATATAGTCTGCGAATAAAGTTGCGAATTCAGCAAAACTGCCTTTCTTTCGATGCTGCTACCATACTTTTGCAAGCGTGAAGTTTAGTGAGTTAACCCCGGAGGGAAAGCTCATGCAGTGCGCACATGAACGCAGGCTCGCCCTGCCTTCTTATATCAATCTCCCCCATTGTACACTTGACTTGGGATATGCAAAGACTGGAGCTGCAAACAGGAGTTACAAACAGCCAAAGAAAACTAGAGAGTTGACGAGAGCGAGACGGAGGTGCACTGGCAAGTCCGAGGTAAAGTTCACATTCTGTAGTTTCTAGCCGTTGCGCAGTGCTGCTGCGTGTTCGTGCACCTCTCGCGCACTGCCTTTAGTCTGGCCCGGCTTCAAAACCTTCAATACGGTCGTCGGGTTTATTTTGGGCTTGGGTGGGTTCGGGCCTTAGGCCCATGGGCCTGGGCCGGGCTTGATTTTTTTGGGCCCGATCTAAGCTCTAGTCCTCAGTTAAAGACTTAATATCAAATGGTAACAGTTCAGCTATTTGTCTAGTAAAATATCTTCATGAACACTGTTGTGCCTACATTCATTATTACTTTGCTATAGGCATACAAGTGTTTGGAATTATGAGACAAATTATTAGAAGTAGTATTAGAAGTAAAAAAAAAAGTAGGAATATACAGTCTATTGTCCAGAATAGAAGTAAATGTAAGCACTTAAGAAAAGCACGATAAAATGCAATTAATCACCATTAATTAATTAGTCAAATGTTTTAATCAAGTCCCATATTTGTTTCATACATAAAGCATTGTGCAGACTAGAGAAGCTGTGTGAGTTTTTCATTTAAAAGATGCCTCCAGTCAGCATCACCTTTGTCCTTGTTAAATTATACCTATGTGTTCCCATATGCAGCTATTCCAGCTTGTTGTTTTTCATTTCAGTTTCTCTCCTGTGATTTCAGTTCAGCTCTAGCCCGGCTCTTATCCTGCCGATATGCATCACATGCCTGACTGTTCCTCTCTTCTCTTTTCCTGTAGCACAGATTCTGAGATACTGTCACCTTTAAACACAGCAACTTATCATGCAGATAATACCACTCAGAAAGCAACAATCGGTGTCCTGCATGTACAAAGAGGCAAAGACAGATTACACCCGCTGAAACAAAAAAATATCAGTGGAATGGAAAAGCAACCTAGCACTTTATTTCCTCTGTGTTGAGCTGCTGCGGCAAAGGCTTACGTACCTGAAATGTTTACCTGTCCCAAAGCAGTAGCCTAGAAGTCTTCTACTGTCTGCTGAAAACATTCCTCTGTCGTTTTCAATAAACAAAGGAGTTGAGATGAAAGTGAATATCTTATTTATTCACTTTACTCATAAAGTGCACTGTTGTCAAGCACAGGCATCACAACTTGAGTAAATAATGACTGCGGTCAGTGCACTGTATCTGTATTGACAAACAGAGTAAGGTATTGTTTTGTTATGACTACTTTGAATACCACAATGTGCTTTACAAATTAAAAAATCCCTTAATATACCAACCCACTCAACCTAGTTATGATTCCCACATATAAAATACACAGTCAACATTTACAAAAGAGCACACTCACATTCTTGCACACATTTCCAAACACCCACCAGAAAAATGAGGCTGAATACAGGTGAACCAGTTGAGGAAAACCCATCGAGCATGTTTTGTGCCATGCAGGAATTGCTATCTAAGAAGTAATTGAAAAGTGCCTTCATTTTCCTTATAGGAGTACATGTACAGCCGTGTACCATTGGCGTAAATGTAGTCGTCATGTTTCCTGATGGCACTGGGGGAGACACAGAGGGAGCAGGTTAAAAAGCACTGGCCCTAAATCCGAACCCTGGGGTACAACACAGTGAAGCTGAATTCCTCACAGGTGTCTAGCGTTGATTCTTCATGCGGTGGGCAATTTCGAGGTTTGTGTCTAGCTTTGTGTCGAGACATCTTCAGTGTCAAAGTAGAAAACAGTACCAAACTCACTCATTGGTTATTTCAGGATATTTTGCTGAGCCGTGGACCAGGAAATGACTCGAGCGGCACTTTTTCCCTTCGCCTCTTGCCCCTCTCACCCTCTTAACATATTTGGTATTATCCGCGGGGAGTGCATAAAGTCCACAACAACACGTGTACATCATATGTGATAATATCCTCTCAGGGACAAGCTAGCGAATAAAATTTGTGGAACAAAAAAAACGTTTTCCACTTCAGTAGCACCTACAGCCAGCAAGCTTCCCAGTCTTGTACTTAACAATTTGGAAGATTTGTTTAGAGGGATTTTTCAATATTCAATTCCTAGCCTGATTTATTGACTTTTGAACCCCAAAATACAGGGAAAAATTCAAACTTTTACAGATTTATTCACTAATTACCACATTATTAAAAACTAAACAAGATATCCAAAATCCCCCCTGAACCAATCTTTGTACACTGAACAAAAATATAAACGCAACTTTTGTGCTCCCATTTTTTTATGAGATGAACTCAAAGATCTCAAATATTTCTACACAAAATAACCATTTCTCTCAAATATTGTTCACAAATCTGTCTAAATCTGTGATAGTGAGCACTTCTTTGCCGAGATAATCCACCCCACCTCACAGGTGTGGCATATCAAGATGCTGATTAGACAGCATAATTATAGCACAGGTGTGCCTTAGACTGGCCACAATAAAAGGCCACTCTGAAACGTGCAGGTTTGTTTTATTAGGGGGGTCTGGGGACTCAGAAAATCAGTCAGTATTTGGTGGGACCACCATTTGCCTCACACAGTGCAACACATCTCCTTGGCATAGAGTTGATCAGGTTGTGGATTGTGGCCTGTGGAATGTTGGTCCACTCCTCTTCAATGGCTGTGCCAAGTTGCTGGATATTGGTCCGGTGAGTATGCTGGCCATGCAAGAACTGGG
>OMNZ01106281.1:0-12676 GCA_900303255.1 Lesueurigobius sanzi | reverse complement strand
ATGGAATTCAATAATATCTGATAGGCCTCTGAGCCAGGTAGGCAGGGCTACTACAGAAATCTGACAGGATCAGGTAGAGCAAAGGCGGTATGGCCATAAGACAGTGTCAGTGCCCTCTGCTGGACAGGTGTGGAATTCCTTCCTTTAAAAAAAAAAAATTCTTGGCTGCCCCCTAGTGGCTGGATTGAGCATGTTAATTATTTCTTTAAAATGTCATAACTCCTGACAGGAGTGGGCTAGAGACTTACTTTTTGTTTTGTTTTTTTCCTTAATTCTGATAGGCCATTGACCCTTGGGCTCCAGTCCCTGCTAGCCCGTTGGATAAGGCGGCTCTGCCTATGAGTTGGGATTTCCATTGTCAATGTAAGAGAGTGAAGAAAATAAAATGGTAATGGATATATTTATACAGTTGTTGTAAATGTTTCACCAATTACAAAAATCAAAGGGAAAGGGGAAAGGGAATGTTATTTGTATAGCGCTTTTCATATGACACAGTCACACCCAAAGCGCTTCACACATGAAAGGGAGGGGGGCTCATTCACTCCATGCTGATGGTGGTAAGTTACATTTGTAGCCACAGTTTCCCCTGGGGTAGACTGACAGAAGCGAGGCTGCTCACATCTGTGCCAACGGTCCCTCCGACCACCACCAACCACTCACACATAGGCATTGGGTGAAGTGTCTTGCCCAAGGACACAACAAGTCTGCACCTGCAGGAGCCGGGATTCAAACCCCCGACCTTCCGATCATGTTATATTATTCCGTTCTTTAAGGTCTGGTTTGCAGGGCCGGTCAGAGCCAATTTGGTGCCCAAGGCAAGATTGGACTTTGAACTTTTGATGTGAATGTTTAGACTAGTAATTTTCACCACAATGTTACATACTGTAACTCCACGTAGGTGAACCAGAGAGGGCTTGTTTGAACGCTTGAAACCTCTAGTTTTCAACATCAAAGTTATGCGAGTCTGCGATTTGTAGACTGTGTACATTGTAGAGTGCCTGGTTTGCTTATGCCTTGGACCGGTCCTGCTGGTTTGTTTATTGTTTCTTAATTATTTAAACGTTAAATGTGCTTCCCATTGTGTAGATCTGTGTCCAAACAGTTTTCTCCTCAGAGTTTATATTCGGACAGTATAGCCAGATTCACACATGCACCCTCAGCCAGACAATCTCAGGCTAAAGGCAGGATAAAGGCAGGGTTTCTTTCCAAATATCCTGACATTACCAGGAGAATGTCCCGCTAAGGGTGCATGTGTGAATCTGGCTTTTGATTCTTTGTTGTTCGTTGTAGCTGTGCGTTTTGGTTTATATACCAATGACAACATTTAAAGCTAGGTGAGAAATAACGTAGACATAAAGAAATATACAGTATTTTCCTTGTTTGACTCTACCATCAGGTCACACCAAATCTTCAAACAGAACTTCATGGTCAGGAGTGGAATACTGGAGCTGGAGGATGGACCCACGGAGCCTGGTCGATGTGAGGAACCAGAGAAAACCTTCTCATACATGAGGCCAATGTAAACTCCACTGGGCCTGTGGAACAGAACCTTTAAGTCTGTACTGACGAGAAAATTGCCTCCCGTCGCCCTGTGTTCCTCTAAATTCTCATTAAATTAGATCCCACAGATGAGATGTGATAAGTGATTTGCAGTGCACTCGTTCCTAATGTGCCATGTAACGTGATTAATAAAGATAATTTCTCATTGGTTTCCTCTTGTTCTTATCACCACATTCATCATTATTATGAAGCCTCGCCTCTGCACAGAGCACAGCGTGGTATAGACACAGGACATCTTTTGTTACAGCGAACAACAAGCACATATTGGAAACTGAGGATAGGCAAACTACTGTCATTATAAAGATGAGATTTAAAAATAATTAATTAATTAATAATTAAAATAATCAGATTATGGTGGCCGCCTGGGAAATACAATAAACTTTATAAATAGATGCATATTTACCACAAATGTTTGAGATTTCAATATACTAAAGGAGGGCAAAGCTAATTTTGATCCGCGACTAGGAAAAAATCAGATACAGGACTTTTAAGAGGAGACGCTGAAGGATGGAGGTCTGGAACACAATGAGAGCACTGTGGATATACTGCCTTTTCGACTTTATTAAATTATTCTGAAGCTCCCAGAAAAAAACTAGAGGAAAGAAGGTGCTAAAAATGAACTAGGAAGGTTATGTGCTAATATAATTCTAACAGAAGCTAAAGTTGTGCTAACAGCGGCTATTGCCATCGATTAGCAAAATCACTGTTTACAACTGCAGTATAATAATGTGAAATAACATTCTGGTTGGACGTGCTCATTTTTGTGAGGTCTGTCTTCTCTCTCCTCTGACAAATCAGAGGCTCAGTCTGTTCACATCATGCTAGTACCAGGCCAGCACGCTCACCTGGTTTGATCCGCGTCTGGCATGTGGAAACAAAGGACTAAGCTGGTAGACCAGGCACTGGGCTGGAACTGCAGTGGAAAACCCATACATGTCCCTGCCATTATTTTGACATGTTAGAATAACGCATGTGAATTTGAATTATCCATTGCAATTGGCTCCGCCAGTATACGTGACTTGGGCAAAGCTTTGACTACGTCAGCGACCTTGCTCCAATGGAAAATAAAAGGGCTCAGTCTCACACACGCCCTGTAGCAAGTTGGAATAGCAAGAGAGCAGGCTAATTCAAGATGGAGCGGCGCCTCGCCTGGATGATCGAGAGTAGACGAGTGCAACGAGGGCAGAGATAAAAGCCTGAAATCAAGCTGGACACTTGACAACCCGAGGACACAGAGGACTGCCTCAGATCACGCAGGGTCTCGTCAGATATGACGTTCATGTTCATGTTGAATAAAACTAAGTCACTGATATCCCTGTTTCCTTTACACTCAGATTGTATCATATTTATCATCAGAGCAAACACTCCTATTAAGTTTGCAAGATACTGCCCCTAAATCATATGTTTGAACTGGAAAGCACCAATATAGCATCGCTGTCACTCTCTATGCTGGGGGTGAGTGCCCAAAGCCTCCGAGACCACCCCTTTGGTGGCGATTTTTGGATTTTGATTGTGGGTGGAGTAAGGCTCTGGCACGCCTGTTTAGGCGCTCTTTATGTACGTTGAGCCGTGCATCACCAAGAATGAGAATAATACTCCAGGCGGGATATGCTATGCAAAAGGGGAGACAACATTATGGCATAAGAGAATCAGTTTGTAAATTAAAGGGACTCTACGGCAGTTAAAATTTAAAAAAAATAATATATTTTCCACCCCCTACATGCTCCAGCAATGTCCCGCGCTGTACTGTGAGCCCACACCTATCCCACTCAATTGCCGCTATAAGCCTGCACTGTCACTTTAAAGTTGCCTCCTCGGGCCGAGGCAGCAGTCATTCACCAGCTTAACATGGAGACTGCAGTTACACGGACGGCCAGAGGTGGCAGTCACGAGTACGAAAATTGACAATCTCCGTTGAGTCCCTTTAAGGACCAATTAAAGTTAAGGACAAATTCTCTCAAATCAGTCTTACGGTAAAAGAGGATTGGTATAGGACACATTCTCTAACTACTTTGTTAGAAAACATTGAAGTTAAAATGTCCCATATAGTTCTATGGAGAAACATTGAATTAGTGTAATAATATCACAAACAAAAAAAAATGTTTTTCCTGCAGTGTCTCCCATTAAAATCTCTAAAGTCAATCAATTTTGCTTAAAATCCTCCCTTTCAATAGTAATAAATCAGTATATTCTTTGTCATAATAACTGGAAATAACTTTAGCGCTTAACATAAGAAAGCCATGAAATCCTGTGAGTCAAGGCGAGAGGCGCCGAGCATTCAACACGTTTTGTTGATTCAAATCCAAGAATGCCACGAATTTCTTCTACACATAGATTACATTTTTATGAAAATGTCAACTACAATAGAAGACATGGCCCAGCAACACTTCTTACCAGAGTTACTTCTTGAGTGTGATTATGTTTGAGTACTTCTGATTTTCCCCTTTCAAATGTTGGAGAGCTTCAATCCTTGACCCTCGAGAGAATCCGTGCATTATTCACCCGAGACTCAAGCACCATCTTCAGCGAGAACTGTGAGCACAGCAAGCTCTTTCCGACCACACAACGCCGACCTCATTCCAAGGCTTTGCTTTGGTTAAAACAGTGCTAATTTTAATAATTTCAAAACATATTATCTTTATGCTATTGTGCTGAGGTATTATATGGGGAAATACTTTTAAAGGTTCAATTACTTAAATTATCTGTCTTTAAAAAAAATCAGCCAATGGGGTAAGTTTTTACACTCAAGGGGAGACACTAGGCAAAACAATTTGCAGATTTTGGGCCAGTTTAATCTCTTAACATATACACTTTCACCTGGAAACAAATAAATTGCCAAATCTACACAATAAGGTGTTTAATTATTGCACTGACTTTTGTGTAGGTTCTCAGTCGTACAGGAGTTGTCCATCGTAGGCAAAAATTCTTCAGTCTTCATCTGTACTCTGTAGTTGAAATGTAGGACGTTTCGATCTTGCACTGACTTGTTTCTCCACAGCTTTACACAGAAAATTGTAATGTCAATGCCCATTTTCTCTTTCTAACATAAGACAGGAGGTTTGTTTACCTGCTTGACTAGTTTTGGCTAACTTCCTGTAGCCTTTATCTGAAGCGTCACGTGAAGTGTCCGAGGCTTACATGGATTTGCCAGTCAACAGGGGAAGCTTGTGCCCCCTGCCGACTGACACCTTCTCCAGGACGGCTTCCCAGGTGTGATAAAGGGTGCATGCTCCGTCGTCCCGGTTCATAGATGTTGGTGCATCTCGATGGCTTCTCTGATTCAGCGGTGGAACTTGTTACTTTCGGCACTGATGACCCTGGCATTGTCCCAGTCCATAATGTGGTTCTAACCTGGCAGAAGGCAGATTGATACGTGTAGCACTCTAAATTGAGTTCTACACGTTATCAATCTGGAAAGACTCCCGTGCAAACTGTCCGTGAAAAGCTTGTTATGTCCGATTTACTTATTTATGGGCCATTACATCTGGTTGTGACATTTCATTTGTGTGACATTCATCTGTGTGTGACTTATTTTGATCATTCTTGATGTCTGATATTGATTTGTTTTTGTCCATACCGACCTTTGAGATGACTCCTGTTGTGATATTGGACAGTACAAAATGAAATTGATTGATTGATTGAAAAGGAGGGACAATCAGTACAATACTTTGAGCTGATTGGGCCCCAGTTAGTACACAGCTTCCTAAATGCAGTTTTAGCCAATCATAGCAGCAAGTCATGTGATGTATCACCTGCAGCAGGAAATCTTGACGGGAGGGAAACACAAACATTTTTCCACTATAAACACACAAAGCGCTTTGCTTTTTTTTTACGAGAAATGGTTGGTATTTCAGCTAACATAGAGTGAATTGCGGCATCTACAAAGTCCTCCGAGGTAGCCATGTTGGTTTTTGCCGGGGCTGACTGTCGTCATACCTACATATCCCGCCCCAAGCTACACAGCAGCCTGTCATTGGTCTAAACCACTGGTTGTGACGAGACAGACCTATCAGTTGCCGTCTTTCAAGATGGATTTGTTGTGAGACTGAAAATTCAGATCTCGCGTTAATTCATCTTACAGCGCAAGGTTAATGTGGTTCTCCCTCTTACAATGATCGGATATGGCTGATTTGAGGTTTTCCTGCAACAACAGCTCCGCTTTAGTAGCTCCTACAGACTCCAAACTTGTCAGTATTGTACTTAACATTTTGAAGGTTTGTTCAAAGGGATTTTTCAATATTTAATTCCTAGCCTGCTGTATTGAGGTTTGAACCCCTAAGAACAAAGTGAAATTAGATTTTTTACAGATTTTTTCACTAATGCCTACTTTATTCAAAAACTAAACAAAATATCCAAAATCCCCTTTGAACAAAATCTTTGTAACTGATACATCATCAAAATTAAGTTACAATTTCCCATATCTATGAAGAAATGTTGAATCAGTGCAACAATTACACTCCTTACGGTAAAGATTAGGTGATTTATTTGTTTCCAGGTGCAAGTATATGTGGGGAAAAAAAGAGCTTTGGCAGCAGTGTCTCCCCTTAAGTAATTAACACAATACTTTGAAAAAGGGGTGGGGTTGAATAAGTTACACTTCTTCTCACTCCTTTTTGGACATGTCAACTTACTTTTGCTCATATCAATTTGTAAAAGCCTTTATGCTGCATTTCATTTTGGTAAGATGCCTTGTGTAGCTTACATTAAGTAATTTATTCACCTTCAGCACCACGGAGAGCTCCCTTTCAGCAACTCTTCAAATGGAAAAGGAGAAAACTGTTTAGCAGCAAATGTTTTTCAGACACAAAGTTAGTTGCATATTTGGGCAGATCTTCATATTCATTGTTTATTATTTTCCCCTACTCACTCCTCCTATTGGTTGAATTCATGTTCAATATGATTATGCCATAATTTCAGTTGGAGCTGCTGCCAATACAGCTCTATGAGGGAGAAAATCAGTGTCGGGTAGGGAAGGGAATCTTATTTGTATAGCACTTTTCATATGACACAAGTCACACCCAAAGCGCTTCACACATGAAAGGGAGGGGGGCTCATTTACTCCATGCTGATGGTGGTAAGCGAGGCTGCTCACGTCTGTGCCAACGGTCCCTCTGACCGCCACCGACTACTCACACATAGGCATTGGGTGAAGTGTCTTGCCCGACAGTCTGCACCTGCAGGAGCCGGGATTCAAACCCCCGACCTTCATCATGATCATAAGCTGTAAGCCCTGCTCTACCATCTGCGCCACTGTCGCCCAGTAGAGTAGGGTACAGTTACTTTTAAAAGTAACTCCTTAAAGGCACTACACCTGATATTTAAATGCTTTTTTTAAATTACAAATAATGGAAGAGGCAGCGATTAAAATAAATAAATCATTGTAGTCCAAAGTCATTCCTAACTTTCCTAACACATTTCTAAAACCCTGTTTCTTCTTACAGATGAGTTTATAAGTACATTTCACAACTGGCGGGGTCACTTTTTAGGGTCATAGTCACAGAAATGTAAGAAAACTCATGAAATTTACAATCAATGCTTTGTATTTATATTCCCAGAAATGTTACTAAAAATACTAAAAAAGGAAAAAAATAATTTCACTTCACAACTACGAAAAAAATCAGGTATAGTCCCTTTAAGTTAGCTCGTTCTCCTTTGGAAAAGTAACATGTTACTTAATTATGAAAGTAACGCATTACTCTTCTGTTACCAATAATAAACATCTATATAAAGCCTTTATTTGGTGTTTATGTTTTCCGACGCTGAAAGCTCCATTTCACTTGCCAAGCCGCCATAGAAGCTAAACCTGCAAAAGACTGCTTGGTATCAGTAAATGCAGAAATAATAGTGTGATAAATCAGCTTCTCTGAGCTTTATTTATGTTTTTAAATTGACAAGCTACAGGAACAGTCCACAATAAGAGGCGTCATCAAGCTAACATCCTTAAATAGCAATGAGTAGCTGATTGTTAGCATCATAGCTAACGGTGAACACATTAGTCTTTGCGGAGAGGTTGTCAACAAACGCGCAGAGAAGCTCCGCTATTTTGAGAAACAAATTAGGTGAATAATGACATAAACGTGGTCACCGAGTGCAGTTGGCGCCTCTCTCTCTCTCTCTCTGTTGTCCAAGCACAAGCGGCTGCTCCAGCGCTGTCGCACAGGGAGCAAGTGCTGAGAGAGGAGATGACCCCAACTAACAAGTTATTTTGTTGAAAAAGTATCTAGAGCTAGATTTCTTGAGCACGCAAAACTAGCATGTTATGTTCAATACTCAATACTCTACAAAACTAATCTGAGTAGGCTTACTCCAACGCTACTAGGTAACACCTCCAACACTGATCGCAATTTCAAAGTGGTTGGATTCACAAACCTGCCATATTATTCTTATGGCTGACAGTCCTTTTGTCTCGTCATTCTCTGAGTGAGTGACACCGATTTTTTCAAAAGCTGCACATTGCATTAGTTAGCTCTTAAACACAATATACAGGTACAAAGTCAGGATCCTGACGAGGCTGCCCACATCATACCAGTCCTCCGTGACCTCCACTGGCTTCCAATTACCCAACGCATCCAATATTAAATCTGCCTACTCACTTACCAATGCATTCATGGCCTTGACTATCTCACTGAACTCCTCACTCCTCCACCCATAACCAGAGCACTTCGGTCCACACAGACCAACCTTCTCCCCATCCCCACAACAAACCTCAGGACAACGGGCAACAGAGCATGCCAGGCGGCTGCTCCTAAACTGTGGAACACCCTACCACCACATGAGCCACAAAGTCCCTGGAGTCCTTCAGTAGAGGGCTAAAGACTTTTCTGTTCCCTTTTTAACACATGTTTTACTGTGTAATCTTGTTGTTGTAAATTGTCTCTTTCGTTGTAGCGCTTTGAGATTTTTTATGTAAAGTGCATTATAAATTAAAGGATAATACTGTATATTGTGATCTGGCTCTAAGAAAATTGTGATATTAATATTTTTGCTGTATCACCCTTAGTGATTAAATGGTGAATGAATAAAGCCCATGGTGTATCTTGGAAAAAGGTGTGACTTTAGGATTATCGACTCATGTCCTGGGGAGGGCCATAAACTCAGTGATGGTGATGGTTATGACTTTGATCAGAGGGTCAAGCTGAAGACACAGTAAACCTTAGCAGAAATAAGAAAGAGACAGGCCCCTGATGGCAAATGTGAGTGAGACACGTGAGACTGTGAGGCACGGCTTTATCCAATGTAATAAATTCCTGCACCAGA
Organism: Lesueurigobius sanzi; assembly: GCA_900303255.1. NCBI lineage: Eukaryota > Metazoa > Chordata > Actinopteri > Gobiiformes > Gobiidae > Lesueurigobius > Lesueurigobius sanzi. Next base: position 3,859 of record OMNZ01106281.1, on the reverse strand, counting down.
GGAAGCAACTCGACAGTGACCTGAGGTTTTCCCGACAGTCTAGCTTTTATCTTAAACATCTCCTCCAACCTGAGAGCTGGTCCAAAACGGAAAAGGTTTTTAAAACATTTACAAAGTATCAGACTTTATAATAGAATCTAATGTAAGAAATATTTGAAGAATGAACAGCAGGAGGAGATACGACATAGTTTGCTACTTGAAAAGAAGAAGAGACAATGGGCCAATTCACCTTATTCTGCCCAGCCCGCTTTTGCTGTAAAAGTGGGCCTGGTTACATGGCTATGAGGAAATGTAAAGGACCAAAGCTGAATGATATATATTTACACAGCAGTTTATTTTAAATGTTACATGTTGCAGCAATAACAGAAATCAAAGCCAATATCAGCTGAAGTCAGACCAAAGTTTGACCAAAAACACACGACGGCGGCGCCTATTGCAACTCCCTGTTTTGTTGTTTTGAGGCTGTGACGGCCGACCCCAGAACAAGCTCTGTCAGACTCCTGTGGGGAATAGGCTGGAACCCCACCTCCATGCACCTGCACGAGAGCGAGCAGAATGAGGGAAAGATGTTTTTGCCCACAGTCTGATTGTGGTGTAAGGAAGAGGCAGCTGCAGGTGAAAGGGTTGGCCAGACTCTGGGGCGCCACGCAAATACAGCTTGGTTCGTTTTTGATTGTGGAAACGGCAGCAAAAATGTTCCACTCCGTCCCGTTCCACCCCAATGGAAAGATCCCTGGCTTCGACCTACTTTGCTTTGAGGTACATACTGTATATTGACTATATCAATATATTTTAAGCAAAAAGCTTTCACTCGTGGTTTCTGAGACTTGAAATTGAACCACCAACGTTCAGGCTAGAATTGAACACCATCCTATTTCCACATTTATGTCTGAAGTTTATTTTAAACAACTTTTCCATATTTTTCAATAGGTTGCCGTTCATGTGACATCACAATATTTCAAAGAGCCTGTAGTTTAAAATCGAGGTGCAGGGTAGCTGACAATTCCATGGCAGTATGGTAACTGCCAAAATGCAAATTTCTTGTCTTAGATTATAGCGATTTCCTCTGTAATTCCTGGGCCAATCCACATGAAACAATAACTATCACAAACTCCAATGTCTTCTCTGTCAGCACATATGAACTAAGGTCTAATTAGTTTCTCATAAAGGTGTCCAAAAGTGGTGACAATATTCAAAAACATGTGCATGATTTTGGCCAGTAAAACGGCCTTTCAGCCATAAGAATAATACGCCTAGTTTGCGAATCCAATTACTGGTCAAATACTGATCAGGAAAAACATTTTATTCCTCTATTACTCTTCTATAGAGTAGAACAGAATTCTGTTATGTGAACGTAACCTATAACCAAACCGTTGTTATTATTGCTAAAATGCCTTCATGTTTTCTGTCTGACCCTTGCCCTTTGTCCTTATCCGCCGGTTCATTCGAGGTTAGAGTCATCTCAGTCCTCACAGCCCCGCGCACATCTCCTCCTGCTCTGCTGCGTGTCCCAGAGGAAGGCAGCCATCTTTGTTTATCTTTAAATAACCTGTTTATTCCCGGGGAGCGAGCGTGTTCCCCTCAGAGGGTATCGGGGCGGGGGGTGATGAGGACGAGGAGGGGGAGACCCAAACCTTTCATCTGTGTTTTTTTCATTTATTATTCAGGCGTGGAAAAAAGACGCTTCGCCCCATTCCCTTATCAGGCCTATAAACGTAATTATTATATTCACAGTGTTATTGTTATTGAGGCTTTACTGCTGCAGACACTTCAACTTTGATTTGTTAGAGTTGTGGAGTTTTTAAATATATGCCAATAGCTAAGTCAGTCAAGTATCTACCAACCAACCAGGTAATAAGTGGTTCTATCCTCCTTAGAATGAAAGTCACCAGGTCAGTGTAAGTGTATTCTTATTGCCATATTGTAAAACTAACAGTGTTGGGGAGAATACTTTGAAATTGGATTTAGTTACAGAATACTGAATACTGTGACTGTTCTGTTTAGTTACTTTGTCCAATCAGGGTTCTGTATTCTGAATACTTAGAATATATTGATGCAATACATCTACATGTGTAAATGCAATGTGTGATGAACAACATGTATTGGTATGCATAAATACAGCACATAATTACTTATTTCCTGTTATGAACTTATTTACCAACATTATGAAAGCAAAAAAGCAAATTACAAATGCACCTGGAGCTCAGCAGATACTAAACTCTTCTCTGGTCGTTTTGATCATTTCTCTCTTGTGATATGAAGCTGAAATTGTATGATTGAGAATCGCAATGTATTCCTTTGAATTTAAGGAAAGAACTGTATTCTAAATCCCCTCAAATGAAAGAGTAACTGTACTGAAATATAGTTACTCAAAATGAGTATTCTAAATCAGTGACTTGCACACGTTTATGCTACATTGTGACTGTATACTGCAGGTTATTACTTCAGGTGAACCTGCCACTGCCACTGCCACTGCCACTGCCACTGCCCATCCGCAGCACTTCAGTCTGTGGCCCAACTGACGGTAACAACCTCATGTTGTTCAAAAATTAGAGACCTGCCCCTACACCAGTACAGGGGCACGAGCTGCGCCTGTACCTGTAGTCCCTGGCACCTCTGCCCTCTGGACGCACCAACGCCGCATTTCTGGGCCATCAGCCGCTACTCTTTTCATACGCCTTGAGCACTGTGGCCTATACAACGATGTGGCTAATTCATAGATTTTTACTGACGCATCTCCCACCTGTGACATTATGCCTGCAGCACCAACAGTGCCTCCCCCCTGCAGTCTCTCCTCGCCTCGACAATCGTCATCATTAAATAACCGATTTCAGCCACCTTTAAGCATTCCCTGCTCCGCTCTGTAAAGAGCACCGCTGACCATGCGGCTGAAACGTGACCCGAGCAAAGACGAAGCTGATGACGATCTTTGGACTAAGATTTGGACTAAGATTGAAATGATCAAAAACTAAGATTGAAACGATCGAAACGTCCTACACTTCAACTACAGAGTACAGATGAAGACTGAAGAATTTTTGCCTACGATGGACAACTCCTGTACGACTGAGAACCTACACAAACAAATTAACACATTGAGTACCAAAAGTGCAATATAGCGTTTTCCAGGTTTTTTTCATTATTATTACTAAACTAGACACTCTAACACACCTTATGTGTGATTTTGGGAGCTCTGTGATGAACAGAACTGAAATAAATGATGATCACAAACTCGTGTAAAGTCACGATCTGGACATTTCATCTGGACATTTCATCTGGACATTTTATCACAACGCAGCATTTGATTGTTATTGCTGTATACAATCAAACACTTGATCCACACTGATTGTAACAATTCACCGGTCTATTCCAAGGCGATAAAGCTACAACGCACTTTTAGGATAGCGGGCGGAATTGTATATCAGCAGGGGTGAAATAACTAACAAACAAATAATGTAGATCTGACGTTTAAACAGCCTTTTATTCTCTTACTTATGCGATAAAACCCACCCAAACGCTTGCGCATATTCCCATTTACTAAACACAAAACAACAACGCTCTGAAGGCATAATCAATAACCAAACACAATCGAACACAAACTGTGTTCAGTTCATCAAGTGTAGTCCAGACCCCGTCTTTCCCAACACAATCCCAGCTTCTAAAGTACAAAACAACACCACCGGTTTATAGCTACAGGTAGCAGTTGAGCCATCGGCATGCAGCCAAAGTAGTACTCACGCCTTCTCCCTTCAGACCAAGTGTGCCAGCACAGCAGCTCCGAGAAGCAGGGAGCACCAAAAGATGGACATCAATTTAATCCAAGCAGGCTATATTCCACAAAGTAAGCTCCAGTAAGTGTCGC
>OMNZ01106270.1:0-10198 GCA_900303255.1 Lesueurigobius sanzi | reverse complement strand
TCCGCCATTGCAAATGATTCCGTGCTGTTTACGCGTAGCACGTTGTTGTTCTGTTGCCGGAAGTGAGTGGAAGCAGGCATCTCTCGGGGGGGAAGCTTACTGCGCGGAGACCGACGCACTCCTACGGTGTTATTGCGCCGTAAACTATAGTTCCGCCTTTTTTCCGCTTAGAAAATTGTCAGTTTTAACTTTGTGAAACTGTACTTTGAACGGGGCACTACTGACATAACCATATTTAAATAGGGGCAACTTGGAAGATATTTGTGGCTTCTAACTTTTCCAAAACTTGGTCCCATAGGACTATTTTGTAGCGGCAAAATGCTAACAGCGTCTTTGCGCCACTTACGGCAATGAAGGCACACACACAGATGACACAGCCACACATAGCCTCAACTAAGCCCACGTTATAACATATGTATGTATGTAAAAGCGGTGAACTATTCCTTTAAAATTAGGTAATAATCTAAATTTACTTGAATACTTGAAATAAGATAAATGTAAAAATACTCGCGCATACTGTAAATACATTCTTAATTTGAGGAATTTTTACTAATATTAGGTTTTTGTTGTTTGGTTTTAGTGCCATATATGCAAGCAGAAACGGGAATGGTCTGTTTTAAATTCAAAATAAAAGCATTCAATTTTAGCTAACAGCTCACTATCTACTTGATGGCGCCGTAATGAAAGCAGTTTAAGCAGAGCATCTCAAAATGGCTCCGGTGATGGTTTTGCAGACATTAAAATTGCGGAGGACAATTATGGGCTGGGTCTATTATGCAACAAAATCAGAAAGGACGGATTAAAGCTTTTCAGCAGAAAAATGCTAAATGAAAATGAAACCAACTATTACAAATATGCTTTTGATAAGAGAACAACTTCAAAGTTCAAAAGCACATTACCAGACACTGTTTTTTCATACATTTCCCAGTCATGTTCCCCTCTCTATACAATGCATGTATGTTTGCCACTACTATATATAACATTCTATTTCGCCGTGCTGATTTTCCATGTATTTTTTATGACTGGAGCTGCTGTCACTCTGCGTCTGGTCAACAGAATCTCTGACAAGCCTATATACAGTACAGGGTAGTGGACATACACACACTGCAAAGATATATTTGGACACAGCTATATACAGTATACCAGTGCAGGACAGCGCAGTGAGAAAATAGTATGTCTACATTGTTTAAAAGTTTACTTGAAGATGGTTCTGCCCAATAGAAGTCGTGTTTTGTCCATTGAGATACTGGTTTTAAAATGAAGATGACAGAGCTACTTGGATTTCAGGTGATACGCCATAAGAGACTTTGGTGGAGTTCCCTCTGGACAGTTAGTTGCCAAGATGATATTTCAACTGATATGTCCTTCTTCTATTAAGATAAGTATACTATAAGTAAGTCAGTATAGTATTTTCAGTTATAAAACCTGTATAAAAATAAATGCTTGTATTGTATTCTAATTATTTGGTGAAATGTTACACAGTGTACCTTTAAGTTACAATGATTTTCTTCTTTATTGCTCTTCATAAGTTGTCTCCCTGTCCCACTCCTTTCAGGGGAATGGCTTCTGTTTCAAATGCCTTGCTACTGGCTGCTCAATGCCCTAGTGATGACTGTCCAAGCCCGGCTATCCAAAATGGCGGTGTATTGCTTTCAATGGCCTGTGCTCATATAGAAATAAAAATTGCTTCTGTGTTTTTGGGCCTATAGCACTTCCGCAGAGAGGCCTAGCCTGGCCAGACAGCCACTCCTGCTTTCTTTCCAGCACAAACGTGGGCCATAAGTTACAGGCAAGTTATGTGATCGTCGTCACACGTTTATTGTAAGTTACTCATAAGTCGAAATTCGTTGAGATAATGTGTAGCGTATACCAAAACGTATGAGTAACTTGCTTCGAACCTACAGTATGTGTAACTTATGTCAAACTTATCTCCAACGCATATTGACGTATGCAGATGCATTTGACATGTTCCAGACGACCACAGAACTTACATACAAATGAGTTAATGAGCCCTATTAAGTATGAATAGGCTAAGATGTTTTCCAACCTTTAGTACCAAGAGAGGAGGGACTTAGAGGTTGACTCCTCCTTCTGGTTTGAAGTTGTGGTTCGCCGTTGTAATCTTGGTTGTCTTGGTGGCCGAGGAATAATCAGGACTTGTTACTTATAAAACGTGTGACTTTAATGATATATAAAGATAGGCAAAACAGACTATGATATAAGCGTGGCGGACATAACTCTCTTCTGGAGGTGGAGACCTGCCCCGCGAGGACTCGGGAGCATCGCTGAGTCCAGAGTAAGAGTCTCTCTCTTCCTCTAATGACAGGTTACTTCATAGCCGGGACAGACATTCCAATTAAATATAGCCATTGCCATTCTTTTTTTTTTTTTTAATAATTACCTTTATTTAACACATACAAAACAGAACAAAATGCAAAAAAAAAACCAAGCAAATCCCACAAGACAATCGAAAATGCGTACATAATTAAGAGATACATACAACAATAATTACAATGATGGCTTTACTTCCAATATTAAAAAGTCGATAAAAGCAACAATAAACATAATTTTCCATCATCGCTATCACCATCCTCCTCGCAAAACTATCACCATCAACAACAATAACATGTCACACAAGAAAGAAAACCTCTCTAAATTCATTTCATGCTCAGAATATATTCATACAATGGGCCCCATATTTCTAGAGACATTGCCATTCTCAGATTCATTGTGTGATGCATAGCCAGACATATGGGATGTATGTCAGCATATCACAAAATTGTTTACCAACAGTCGGCGTACGCTGGCTAAATGGTCAAGGTGTGACAGGGCCTGAAGTGACCGGTGGACCCCCAATCATTTCTCATGCAGTTGTCAATCCCACAATTTTTGCCTATATTATTTCCCTTAAATGTCCACATTTCTGAAAAAACAACTATTAGAGCGTACTTTGACCTTGTGTGACCCAGTGGCTGCATGGGTCCAGCACGGCGCCTTCACTTTTCTTCACAGCGGCCCATGACGTTCCAGGATCAATAGTTTTAGGGTTTCTGGTAAGTTTCTGAAACCCTAAAAATGTGGTCCACGTGCGGTTTCCCACTTCCACAAATAACATGTACAACAGGGGCCAGGACTCCCCTGGGGTGTAGTCAGGGTTGGGGAGAATACTTTGAAATTGTATTCAGTTACAGAATACTGAATACTTAAAATGTATTTTGTAACGTATTCAGTTACTTTGTACCGTATTCAGTTACTTTGCCCAATCAGTGTACTGTATTCTGAATACTTGGAATACTTTCACCTTGATTTGCGTTATATTTTTGTATAAATATGGTGAAAGATTAACAATATGACACTTTTACACCAACTGTTGTCTGTCTCTTCTTTCTCTCTTCTTTCTCCCCCCCCCCCTCTCCTTCCTCTCTCTTCTTTTTCTCCTTCCTCTCTCACCTTCCTCTGTCTCTCTCCTTCCTCTGTCTCTCTCTCCTTGCTCTCTGTCTCTTCTTCCTCTCTCGCCTTCCTCTCGCTCACCTTCCTCTCTGTCTCTCTCCTTCCTCTCCCACCTCCCTCTGTCTCTCTCCTTCCTCTCTCTCTTCTTCCTCTCTCTCCTTCCTCTCTCTCCTTCCTCTCCCCCTCTCTGTATTCCTTTGGTATTTGAAATGTAACTGTATTCGAAATACCCTTAAATGAGAGAGTATTTGTACCTGAATACAGTTACTCAAAATGAGTATTCTGAATACGTATTTTAAATACATGTATTAAGTTACTCCCCAACACTGAGTGTAGTATTGTCTATTGTATTTTTTTGTTGTTGTTGTCCTGACAATAAAGTCTAAAGTCTAGTTATAGAGATTCTGAATAGTGTGCCATTGTTAGTGTAGTAATGGTTAAGGGAGAGACTCTCCTAACATATAAACTTTCACCTGGAAACAAATAAATGACCTCATCTTTACAATACGGAGTGTAATTATTGAACTGATTCAGCGTTTCTCAATAGAACTATTTGGGAAATTGTATCAATGATTTTCTCAAAATGCATTTTTCACACAAAAAACCAACCATTTCAACCTGACTGTATCCAGTATTTACTTTTCGTCGCTAAAAATATATGCAATTATGGTCATTTTTATGCATAAAATGCTGTATTTTATATGACAATATAATGAATTATAAAGAAAAATACATTTAGTTTCAGTAAATTGATAGCACTCAATACATTTTTATGCCCTATCCACCTGCTTTTTTAAAACAACAAAAATGAAATAAGCTGCAGATTTGAAACTATTTCCTCGTCATATTGATTTAGTTGATTTCTTTCATTGCATCAAAGTCTTGAAAAAACCAATCCCTTTTTCTTTTTACGCTCACTCCATATTTCAGCCTAACCTTGAACAAGCTTTTGATCCCAGGCGTTTTTTGCACCATTCCCGCCGCAGTGCCAGCCACAACGCAAGCAACATGCGCCACCTACAGCCCGCGGCCCGCCACTGCGGCGCTCCTATCTTCACCCACTGCATGTCGGTGCCTGATTTGAAATGCTAAATGCCTGGTGTAGCACTTTGGAGCAAATGGAGTTTAGATGGAAAGCCACTGAAGCGTTTAGTCTGCGCTTTTATCCAAAAATAACACACAAAAAAAATATGCATTCCAAGAAGTCTGAGATCAGCCATCTGACAAGTCCCCACAGGCAGAGTTGGACGAACTTATCAAAATCTGCTTTCAAGTAGGAGTCAAATCAATGAGTCAAGCATTAAGATATCAACATTGCTTATGTGGTGATTGTTAATGTGTAATCATTTTCCACTGCTGTTGGATTTCATTTGGATATTTTGTTCAAAGACTACAATCTAGGACTTCATCTTATCTATCCGGGGAGATGAGCAAAATTATACTGTGCTAAATAGTCCTAAATCAAATGATGGGAATGATTTGCTGTGAGCACGGTTTCGGATGCTCCTATAAGACAATGGGTGCGACTGGCTGGTTAGAGCAGGTGCTGATGCAACTCTATTTGACAGAAACCGTTTTTGAAAGACATTTTCAAAAAGAAAACTGACAAATGTTATACTTGATCATTATTTGATGGTGATTGGATTCACAAACCTGCCATATTGTTCTTACGACTGCAAGTCCTTTCTACTACACCAGGTTTTTGAATATTGTCCCCACTTTTTGACACCTTTATGAGAAATGAATAAGACCTTAGTCCATATGTGCTGACAGAGAAGACATTGCACTTTGTGACCGTTTTTTTTTCATGTGAATAGGCCCAAGAATTACAGGGAAATTAACAGTAACCTATTGCAGCTTTCACCATATGAAGTATGCCTTTTCCAAAAATACTACTTACTGAAATATTTTTTTAGAAGTGAACTCACAATCATCAAGTAACATGTTAAACAAATCTGACATTTATATAGAGCAGTGGAAATTAGAAGTGCTAAAGTTTCTCCACTACCATGTCAAATGCATTAGACATCTTGAGGTGGTGAGCAAGTAGGTATTCTACTATGGTGGTAACTGTAGAATACCTAGGCAAAGATTTTTCAGTCTTCATCTGTACTCTGTAGTTGGAGTTGTAGGACGTTTTGGTCTTTATCCAAAAAGCTTTGTCAGCAAATGAGTAGACTTGACACGCGTGTGGGTCTCTTAAGGCAGTGTTTCCCAACTAGGGGTACGAGGTGAGAGTTTCAGTGTATTTAGTTGTCTTTTTTACTGATAATTAGGAGTTTTAGTCATTCACTTTCTAACTAATTAACAAAACCATCGAGGCCGGGGGTACTCGTAGAATAAATGAAAAGCCCAAGGGGTAAGCAAGGCAAAAAAGGTTGGGAACCACTGTCTTAAGGAGAAACCATAGGAGGAGTTAACCTCTAAGTCCCGCCTCTCTTGGTTCTAAAGGTTGGAAAAACATCTGACCTATTCACACCTAATAAATGCTCATTATCTTCCCATCCTGGGCTTAGTTCTAGAATTACTTGCCGTCAAAATGCTGATTGTTCGACTTGGTTTATGGTTAATATCTCAGCAACTACTTGGCTTTTACTCATGGTCTTCTCTTTCAGCACATATAACGTATGGTCAAGTTATTTCCTCATAAAGACCCCCTTCTCGATTCTTTCCTCTTTGTTTCCATTGTAATGTAACATTCTGAATCCTCCAATCCGCCATTTGGCCAATCCATCTCCAAAACTTTGTGATGACATTTATGATTTTTGAGTCACTTGCATTTCCGCTTTAGTTCTTCAAACGTCACATGAGCCTTCACTGGAACACGATGGTTTTCCTTTTGAGTGTGTGGTTTTGGAAGGCCTCTAGCCTCACCTTGCTATCTTTCTTGCATATGCGGCGCCACGATCACAAACGCATCAGTCAGTGTTCACAAATGAGAGATAATGAACCTGTGCTCTATATCTGCACCAGTGGCACAGCTGCGCTCTGCTCATGACCGACCCGCGGCTTATCATTCCCAGCGCATGGTCATCTAATGCAGGAGTGGGCAACGTCAGGCCCCCGGGCAAAGTACGGCCCTCTACCATAAAACATTTGGTCCCACATGATAATTTTGAGAAACATTCTTACATATTCACTGAGGGGAAAAAGTCTCAGATATGAAAATGACTTAAAAATGCTTGAATTGAAAGGATTTGACACTGATTTTGAGTAGATTTCGACAATTTCAAATGAAGTTTGCCAAAGGAACAAATTTCATTTGTTCATCAAGTATTTTACTTTCCATGGACATGGTCTTGCTTTTCGAAAGTAACAAGTAAAATGAGTGCTTGTTCCATTGGTAATCTTATTTGAAGACAGTCCAAACACACTCAAATCAATATAAATTCTCTCATTTCAAGTACTTTTTAAGTCATTTCTAATGTTTTCAAGTATAGATCATTCTTACATATAAAAAAAAACCTAGTTAGGTCAGACATGTATCTAGCCAAATTCACACACTGCCAGAGGGCTAAGTACGGACGCTTACGCACCCGTATGTCATTCACACGACAGCCACAGCTGGCTCGAGGCCACCTAACAAGAAGCATTCACACACACCTGGGTCAAAAGCTGTGAGGGCGGAGAGTGGGCAGGGTTTGCATAAAAACTGCGTTAAGTATGAAAAAAGAGATGCACCGTGAGCAAAACCTTTCAAAAGATGGATGAAGTGGAACTTATTGCGGTTAAAAGACAAAAGGATCGTGCAAAGGTAATGTCATTGATCAAGGAAAGAAAAAAGACAGAAATGGACATGGAGCAACAGTGCAAACCCAGTGGCCTTCTCTTTCGCAGTGATGTGCTCCTCAACATGAGTGACGATGAATTTTAAAAACACTTCTGCCACTCCCAAGAGGCTGATTAGCCAAAAAAATACTTAATTCCAGTCATTTAAATTGATCAAGATATCACTTTTTGCAGTGCACCACCAGACCAACTTGCCTCCCCGTGCTCTAATGGGTTTAATGTGAACTTCTGAGTCAGGAGAGAAGTCGGGACTCAAAGTGGATATGCGACTCAGGTGCATCTGCCGCGACGCAGGACGTAACCGATGCCAACACCACGGCCGCACCCACAAAAGACATGTCCGGGCCGGGATTTTCAATATTTTGATATGTGGATTAATACAGGCTACTGTGGTGACGCACTGCGCCTACACACACTGCCGAGCAGAGTCCAAGAAGGCTGTGGTGATATGTCCTTTTGCTACAGAAAATCTGCACTGCCTATTCTATCAGAATCCTTACAGGCCTATTAGTGTGATATTCACATATCCACCCACGGCTCTGGTTGTCAGGCCCCACCACTCTACCCACTGCCCATCCAGAGATTGAATCCTGGCGCCGCTACTGCGTTCCTGATGGTCCATGTTTCTGCACCAGACAAAAGAACACTGAGCACATAGGGACTTGTATAGTGCCACTTTCTTTCCAGTTTTTATTCTGAAGATCTCCATATCACCGAAAGTTCAGCTGCTGGTCTGCTAGAGTCAGCAATTTTCTGGTTGATCTCTCTTTGAAGATTGCCATAGTCTTTTATGATCCGTCCCAAGTATTCCAATTCTCCCACACACTCATCATTTTGGAGTGTTTCGAAGCAGTCCGTGCCGTGGGAGGCAGGTTGCCTTTCCTTTCGGGTCTCTCACTGATCCTGCTTACTTTTTTCTGTCTGTCCGGCAGTGCACAATCTACTACTACTACTACTACTACTACTACTACTACTACTACTACTACTACTACTACTACTACTACTACTACTACTACTACTACTACTACTACTACCCTATATATGATTTTATTTTATTGATATATTCATTGCAAAGATTTGTTTGAAGGGAATTTTGGATATCTTGTTTCGTTTTGTTACAGTAAATAAATCTGTAAAAAAAAAATTGTCTTGGTTTTTTTGGGTTCAAAACTCAATAAATCAGGCTAAAAATTGAATATTGATGAATCCCTTCAAAATAAACATCTATATATTGTTAAGTACAAGAGTGGAAAGTTTGGAGTCTGTAGGAGCTACGAGTCTAAGAAAAATGAATTATTACAAATTGCCCTTGAACTTACACTAATTCCCACATAATTCTATGAAAAAACTTTGACGCAATAATTAAACTCCTTGTTGTTCCCATTGGGAAATTTGTCTGTAAAATTTTGAATATTAAAAGAGCAAATTGGTCCAAAATATCAAAATTTTAAGTGAAATAGTGCCTGCGATGTCTCCCCTTAAGGCATTCATTTTGGCACAATCTATAGAGCCCTACACCATCAGTGACATCAGCAGGAGGCAGGAAGTGAGCAAGAGAAATAGGATTAAACTAAAACTAGCGATTATAAGTGTAAAACTACAACTAAAAAATGTGGTCCTGTTGTGGCTTAAGGTGCAAGAACAAGAGGAAGGACATTTGAGATGATAAAATAAGGTTTTATCTGATATTTCTTACAACAGTTGTATGACAACAGCTACAATGGAAATAGATAGGGATCTAGTTTCCCGCCTCCAGCTACTAGTCCGGCCAAGGAATGAAACCATTGACCTTCTTGCTGCACAATAAGTAAACTAATCACACTCCAAATATCTCACCCAAAGGACCGCTACATGCTCCGACATATTGAGTGAGATGAACTGAACCGATATGACTAAGTTGGTGCACCGGGGGTGATTTTGGTCGACTGAAATGTGCCGTTTTGCCTCAGCGGTCTTTTATGGAGGCAGGATGTTGAAGTGTTGCTGAAGCAGATGTTTGCTCTCATTTCAAAACTCCAAATGCGCGGGGAGTAAACAGTCCCCTCTGCCTGACGAGAGGATCCTCAGACAGAGCCTGCAGCCTAAACTGTGCAGCTGCTACACTTAAGCTATATGTGTTTATTCGTGAAATCTGTAATCTGTCGGGAAACTTAACAGAGCTGGCTTTATGTATGGAATCATCTTGGATTTTGTGCTGGTGAAATTAGTTGCTATTTTGTCATAAGTATATTGGTTTTAACACCGACAGGGGCCCCACGTGACTTTCGCTGCCCATTAATCTGCATATACCAGTCGTAGCCACAATTTAATTTTTGAACATTTTCCCAAATTTCATCCAAATGTTTGCAACTTTGATGAAAATTGATCTCATCAAACATTCACCCGCGCTATTTAGAAGCTTTTGGTACATTTTGGAATATAAAATACATGTTTAGGTTGTCTTTATATGAAATAAAGGTAAAAAAAAAAAAAAAGGGTTATTAGCCCCCATGAGAATGTTTGCCTTCAAAACACACCTAATTAACCAATCGGCTTTTAAACCACACCTAAGCAGTCAGTCGGCTTCCTAGCAACACCTGCAGTCAACACCTGCAGTCAATTGGCATTCAAACTGCATAAAAGGACTCCAAAGAACAGGGCACCTGAACACTGGAGGGGGACTACTATTTCTCACCATAACAAAGACCAAAGAAATGAGTCTGGAGCTCAGAAAGAAGATAGTGGAGGCTCATGGTAAGGGCCAAGGCTACACTGCCATTTCCAAGCGGTTCACAGTGTCTAGAACTGCAGTATGTTGCATCATTTCCAAGTATAAGGAGACAAATTCTGTCATAAACAAACCTGGCCGCGGTCGTAAGCGCAAGATCTCAAAAACTCTTGAGAGAAAAATAGTCAGAGATGTCAGTAAGAGCCCCGGACATCTGCCAAGATGATTGTTGCCTCTTCTGGAGTTCATGTT
>OMNZ01106262.1:0-14678 GCA_900303255.1 Lesueurigobius sanzi | reverse complement strand
ACTTTTCAAATACCAAAGGAATACAGAGAGGGAGAGAGGAAGGAGAGAGAGAGAGAGTAAAAGAAGAGACAGAAAGAAGAGAGTGAAGAGGGAGAGAGAAAGAGACTGAGCGAGAGGAAGGAGAGAGAGAGAGAGAGTAAGAAGAGAGAGAGAAAGGAGAGCGAGGAGGGAGAGAGAAAGAGACAGAGAGGAAGGAGAGAGAGTAAAAGAAGAGACAAAGAAGTGAGAGAGAAAGAGACAGGAGGGAGAGAGAGAAAGAAGAGCTAGAGGAAGGAGAGAGAGAAAAAGAAGAGAGAGAGAAAGGAGAGCGAGGAGGGAGAGAGAAAGAGACAGAGAGAGAGGAAGGAGAGAGAGAGAAAAAGAAGAGAGAGAGAAAGGATTGGAAGGAGTGCGAGGAGGGAGAGAGAAAGAGAGAGAGAGGGAAGGAGAGAGGAAGGAGCGCGAGGAGGGAGAGAGAAAGACGAGAGACAGAGAGAGGGGAAGGAGAGAGGGAGAGGAAGGAGAGAGAGAAAGAAGAGAGAGAGGAAGGAGAGAGGAAGGAGAGCGAGGAGGGAGAGAAAGAGAGGCAGGGAGAGAGAGAGGAATGAGAGGGAGACAGAGAGAAAGAAGAGACACACTGACTTAGCATAAAGGACAGAATCAGTGTGAAAATAACGAAGATGTGATTTTATTATTGGCAGGACCAGCCAAACTATGAGCAAAAGTGACTTAGTCCAGAAAATACGGTTCCAAGTTTCCCTCTGTAGCAATAGCTTTAGACGATCCCCTGTTAAAAAGAAAATAATAATAATTTCAGCTTATTTTTTTGGAGTTCAAAACTAAATAAATCAGGCAGGAATTAAATGTTGAAAATCCCTCTGACCAAACCTTCAAAATATTCTTAAGTTAAAGACTGTAAAGTTTGGAGTTTGAAGGAGCTACTAAAATGGAGATTTGGTGCCAACAACGTGAGAAAAATGCTTTTTTTTTTTTAACTTTTTACCATTTCACATTTGTATGCTCAGAGCGAAAGGCCCAAAACCTGAAACATTTGAATACATTCAGTTTTGCCGCAGCGTAAACTCATTATAATGATGTTCTCTCATTGAAGTTATACAGCTTACCACTAGACCCACTGCCCTTAATCTACTCTTCAATACCAAACATGCATACAGCCTGTGCTTTTTAATAATTCAAATGTATTTCAGCTCCATCTCAGAACACTACAGCAGGCCTAGAGGGTCATATCAACAATTAGACTGAGCCAGTGGACAGTACATCCAGTCTTATACATAGTTTTATCCGTAATATCAAAGTTAAAACAGAAACTTTCAAGGGTTTTCTTTGTCCGTCTTGGTTTTGTACCTGTCTGTCAAGATGAACTCTGCTGTGGTTTGTTCAAATATTATCAAAGATCCTCTGCCCGCTCGACGCTGAAGTGAAATATACTGTGTACCCAGGGCGTACAAACCGGCAGCGAAATACTGAGTAGGATTGTGAGGAAAAAAATCTCCTGGTTCAGATAAATTAGAAATGGTTTTGAGTTTGAAGGCTGTAGTGGACCGATGTTTTCTTGTTATCGGCGAGAGCCAGTTGTTCAGATCGTTGTGTTGTAAATGTAACATGGCTATATCCTTGGGTGAGATTATAATGAGGAAAAGAATTGGAGAACCACTCTGCCGCAGTAAGAGGGAGGATAGGGCTGCACATACCGACAAGTTGTGGTTATCGCAATATTCAGAGCGCAAAAGCAACAGTGTGTATCGTACCATTCCATACCAACTTTATTCATAACACACTTCAACCGTCTGGAGTCTCATATCCCGGGTCCACGATATGAGACTCCCGCGACACCAGCGTCCCCGAAAACTTTAGCGAATATCTCTGTGAGTGAATGTAGTAGAGACTTACTTAGAGGAGGGTTGGGGCATTAAAATGAGCCCATGTCCTTCTAGGCCTCCTCGAAGTTTTGTGTCAGAAACTGCTGGCTCTGCACTTTACAAGATCACCCAGGGATTCAACACGGTACTAGATAAAAAACTTTGGGGGTTTTTTTGTCTGAAAACTTGACTTCTTCATCCTGAAAATGTGTCTCTGGTCAGCGGCCATCTTGTTTTCTGTTTATATAGAACATGGAGGACTAAAGTATGGAGTAACATTTGTGCCAATAATGAGCACAACTATGGGATAACATTTAGGACATATTTGTGTTCTCAAAAATGTGAATATATGGAGAATAAACACAGATTTGACACAGAAGGTCAGGTTCATAGCCTTCCATGTTTATAGAAGCATATTTTAGTGGAATAATAATCAAAAAAAGTGCTATGAGCGCCTACTATTTTTTTGTGATTTTTGTCAAAAATAAACTTTTCTACAGTAACTACAGCCTTTATCTTCCATCTCCTGGGCCAGGTCTAACCTTGGGTCTTATGGGAAAGCATCCGTCGGGCCGTTGTGAGTGTGGGTTAGACCTGGAAACGGTAGAGCATGTAGTCTTCCACTGTAAGAAATATAATCTTAGCAGAGAGCAGCTGAAACGAGCAATAAGAAGGCGGGGGATAGAATATTTCAACTCGAACAGTGTGTTTAACCTCTTAAACCCCAACAGGCCCAATTTGGGTCCTGGGGAAGAAAAGAGACAGAGAGAGGGGAAGGAGAGATCGAGAAGAAGGAAAGAGGGCGAGAGGAAGGAGAGAGAGAGGGGAAGGAGAGAGAGGAGAGAGAGGAAAGAGACAGAGAAAGGGAAAGAGAGAGAGGAAGGGGAAGGAGAGAGATTTTAGTGCCCAATTTGGGTCCTATAGGGTTTAAGAGGTTAATAGTGAGGAAGGAGAGTACAGGGATCGTTTGAGGTATTTGAAGTAGACGGGATTATTTGGCAGAATTTAATTAAAATGGTTAAGGGGGTAGTATAGATGCTCTGGCCCACACTCCAGCATAGTAGGTGGCGGTAATGCACCCTTTCGTTGAGTGCCGCCCGCCATTAAGCAAGAAGAAGAAGAAGAAGAAGAAGAAGAAGAAGATCGCAAGGACCGCAGGAAGCACTTGTTACATAATACAGTACATTTTATGAATACTGCCTCCACTTTTGGACACTTTCATGATAAAATAATTAGGCCTTCGCTCATACAGTATGTGCTGACAGAGAAGACTTTGAACTTTGTGACAGTTTTGTTTCATGTGGATTAACCCAGGGAATGACAGAGATTTGCAATAAAATAATACTAGAAACCTGGCTACTTTTTCTTTAAACTCACGTAAACACAGGGAGAGCAGGAATAAAGGTTTAGGCTTGACTGTACAAATGGTAACATTGGTATGTATTCAGCATTTTAGGAAAGCCTTTTTATGCTTTGCCAACGAACACAGCGAACATTCATCATCGTTTGTAGGGCAGACAGACCATTCAGTTCTACATTCAGTCACAAAGAGGAGTTTATGTCTCATTCATATTCATGTGTCGGGACGCAGAGGGAGACAGGCACCTTCTATTCAGGAAGCTCCAACAAGCTCAACCTGAATTCAGTCAAAGCAGTGAGTGGAGCGTGCCTGTCCTTCCTGAGTGGGTATGCTGCAGTTTGTCCTGGGAGGTTACAGCGTTTCTCTGCAGTTCCAGTGTTCCAGTTGTCGAATGGGGAAGTGTAATGGCAGGTGTAATACAAATAATTTAGCCTTTGGAAGCTGGTTGAAGTGGTTGTGTGAATCCATTTATTGTTTTTCTAATTTTCTAATATGGCTCCTTTTGTTGTGGTTTCAGACCCGCGGATCTGCACTCTGACTCCCAACGGTCACCTGGAGCTGGGGTCACGGGGGTCGTACAGCTCTGAGAGGCGGAGCTTCAGAGACTCCAGGCAGTCGAGCCTCATGAGCAAAGGCAGTTTGGAGCGGAGGTCCCTGTCTCTGGTACGACACTCGATACAAACACAGATATAATGTGAAGGGGAGGTACTCAGCACAGTTAAAGGGACTCTACGGAAGTTAAAATAAAAATATATATATATATTTTCCACCCCCTACATGCTCCAGCAATGTCCCGCGCTGTACTGTGAGCCCACACCTATCCCACTCAATTGCTGCTATAAGCCTGCACTGTCACTCTAAAGTTGCCTCCTCAGGCCGAGGCAGCAGTCATTCACCAGTTTAACATGGAGACTGCAGTTATGCGGACGGCCAGAGGTGGCAGTCACGAGTATGAAAATGGACAACCTCCGTTGAGTCCCTTTAAAGTTGAGACCAGAGGTCACAAACCAGCGGACCTTGATCCGGTTCCAAACACCGACTCATCTGGACCTGAACCTTTGGACCCAAACAAGTAAATCCCCTCAGTCGAGTTGCTGCGCTCTCTCTCTGCAGCAGAGCAGCACCTACTGCCCAGATTAACAGAAGCTGCTTGGTACTTTTTATTTCACCTAAAATGGCCCAGAAATGACTTATTTACGGTTCTCTAAAGTTAAACCGACGCAAACCTTAATTATCTAACTAAACATCAATGTGTGATGTAACACAAACATGTTATTTACAGATCGTTCTTAAAAACCTTCAAAGCAGGAGGCTATGACTAAACTAGGACTTAACCAGATCTGAGCCAGGACCAAACCCAGACTGAACCAGGTCTAATCCAGAACTCAGTGTGGAGCCAACAGGAAAAGCACAGCATGATTCTAACATAATATAAAGGCGTTAGGTGCTTTTTAGGAGCTAACATGTATTTTACTAGGAAAAAAAAAAGCATAATTAATTGCTCTTTTCTAAACACTGCTCCATTTTATAAAGACTAAAAAAAATAAACAAAGTATTGGTGGAGCATGTTCTGCTCGTGTCTGTGTAGGTTCACGTACAGTTGTGTTCAAAACTTTACATACTCATGTTTTGGCCATTTTTCATAGAATATGAACGACAACACAAAAATCTTTTTCCTCTCATGGTTAGTGGTTTGTGTGAAGCCATTTATCACCAAAGAACTGAGTTTACTCTTTTGAAATCATAACGAAACAGAAACTACTCAAATGTCCCTGATCTAACGTTCACATGACCTTCAACAACTGCCAGAAAAACTGTTCAGGAGCAAAGAAGAACTCACTTCAGCTGAAATACAGGACTCTCTGACAAAATTGGACTCTCTAAAAAATGTATGTTTGTTTCAAGATGCACAATATGTAAACTTTAGATCAGGGTTATCATAAAGGCTTGGAAATTAAATCCATGGTTTGTAAATGTTTTTAAATAGTCTTCTGAAATTGTTGCTTGAAATCTGTCCTGAAATATTCTAAATTGTATTGACTTGTGCCGCTGTCTTGGCCAGGAGATTAGTAATCTCACTGGGACTTTCCTGGTTAAATAAAGGTTAAATAAAAATAAAATAAAAAAGGGATATCTAGTTTCTAGTTGAAAAGTGTAAACAAACAGGTTTTTTGACAATAAATGGCGTCACACGAACCACTAACATGAGAGAAATAAAGCTTTTTGTTTATCATCCATCTTCTGTGAGATACATCCCCCGACATTCTGCCAGGGGATGTAAGCTTTTGAGCACAACTGTATCAATGTCAATAATACACAGCAAAAGTTCCAGATGAATATCACTTTAACACGGTGTAACTTTGGCTGTAGTCGTTGCTCCAGCCTCGATTGGAAAAACCATTTCTCGCACAGAAATAGCCTCCCACAGTCCGCCTGCACCAGACCTTACAGTTTCTCCACGCGTTTGGACGATTGGCAAAAGAGGCTAATTACGGCGACCACAAACCTCAGCAGAGGCGGCTGAATAAAGCAGTCGAAGCAGCAGTGACATTATAAACAGCGCTCAGGCCCTTTCACAATAAGAGTCTAATTATCCCCGAGATGAAGGAGCCAGTGTTCGGGGTCAGCTGCAGAGGCCAATGTGAGCTTTTCAAATGGATGTCTACGCTACAGTCACTACACTACGGTCATTTCTTTCAGTTTCCAGGTTTAAACTTTCACCTGGAAACAAATAAATGGCCAAAACTTCACAATATGATGTTGAATTATTGGACTGATTCAACGTTTCTCCAGAGAATTACAGAAAATATGGGAAATTGTAACTTCAAAGGCCACTTTCTCAAAATGCATTTTTCTTTACACTCTTGGACCAACATCTCCACTTTAGTCGCTCCAACAGACTCCAAACCTTACAGTCTTGGTCTTAACAATATTTTGAAGGTTTGTTCACAGGGATTTTTCAATATTTAATTCCTAGCCTGAGTTTTAATGAAAACAAGGAGATTTTTTGACAGATTTATTCACTAACACAGTACCTAGCTTATTCACAAACTAAACAAAACATCCCAAATCGCCTCTGAACAAATCTTTGTAACTAATTTATGAATTAAAAACATAAACTATCCATTATTTTTGTCATATGGTTTGTGGTGTTCGGCCAACGTTATTTTTTTGTGTCTGAAAAGTGCAGGCCGCCGACGGCTTAAAGGATAATGTTGTTATATAAAGTTGTGGGAGGACTTTTAGTTTCCGACCGCCTTTGATCAGGATGTTGAGATCTGCTTCTATTAATAATATGTGGCCACTGCTTTTACTTCATTATTATATAAATACAGTTGTTAGTCTTTTAAGGCGAGACGCAGCAGGGGAATAGGGAAAGATATTTTAATTTAGAGATACTGATTTTAAACTCTTGCTGTGTATTACCAACTATATACATCAGGCAGGATTTTAATACTGAAATACTGTATCTCTCTGAAAAAAACATTCAGATTATTGTTACGTATAGATAGGGCCGGGTGATTATGATCAAATAATTGATGATGAATGATTATTTTCCCCATTTTGAACAATTGATTTTTGTCTAAATAAGAAAAAATAAATAAATAAAGACGGCCTTAACTATAGCAGCGGTGATTATACAGATTGCGGCACGAACTGATCCTGTTGTAATGCCATAGCTGCGTGCTAACGGCTAACATTCTACTACAGAAGCAGAAATGGGCACTTCCCCTCCCACACAGTAGCTCCTCCCACACAGTAGCTACAAGACACCACACAGCTCTCACATGGCCAAAACACATGAGATGGCTCAAAAGTGAAGCGTGTTAGCACAGATTAAGTTTACTAACAATTGTTAGAAAAGCATCTCTGGCCTTTTCCATTGGAGTAGAAATCCTAAAGAAATGCTCATGTTGCTTAGTCTCCGATATTTGG
Organism: Lesueurigobius sanzi; assembly: GCA_900303255.1. Taxonomy (NCBI): domain Eukaryota; kingdom Metazoa; phylum Chordata; class Actinopteri; order Gobiiformes; family Gobiidae; genus Lesueurigobius; species Lesueurigobius sanzi. The sequence continues at coordinate 7,523 of OMNZ01106262.1, read as the reverse complement.
GGGAAACTGCAGCAAATTTTTTCACCATCAGCAGTCAGCTACTTACGAAGCTACATGTAACTGGAAACAACTGAGCATTTACCACCCTCTACTGGACTAGACTTGTAATTGCTAGTGAGCAGCAGTATGCTTTATTTTACTGCAGACGGATTGGCCAGTTGGCTTAACAATTAAAGCTCACCACGCAGCTATCGAAATTGACCTTTTTAATATATAGATTTGATTAAAATTCAAATCATTTCCCAGCCCTAAGTACAAGACTGGGAAGTGTGGAGTCTGTAGGAGCTACTAAAGATGTGAGAACATTTTTTTTTTGAGAAAATGATCATTGAAGTTACAATTTCACATATATTTCTGTGGAGAAACGTTGAATCAGTGACTAATTACAGTCCTTATTGTAACGATTAGGTCATTTATTAGTTTCCAGGTGAAGGCTTATATGTCATAATGAGCAACCCTGGCACAAAGCCTGAAAATTGAAACAAAGAAGAGAGTTTTCACCTGCAGTGTCTTGCCTTAAACATAATTCACCTTCCCCTCCTCTGTGCGTCCTGCGCCTCTTAAGCCCATAGTAGTGTTCCCTCTGTGATACAGCGTTAACCCGGTGCAGTTTCTCCACGGCCCTCGCTCCTCGCGCTGCTTCCTCACAGTTTCAGAGACGAGAGTTTTGGAGACGAGCGAATAGGTTTGTTGTCCTTTGGCGGCGGTGCGCTCTCTCGCTGTGAGCCATACGTTTCCTGGACTAAACCGTATAATTAGTCGCACCACGCTGGGAGCATCAGACGACAAACAAGCCTAGTTATGTTCCCACCAGCGGAAACGAAAACACGAACGCTGAGAGTACAGAGGATGCTTTGCTTTTTTTGTGCGTATGACAGAAATGTATGTGAGTCTGTGCAGCTGTGTGTCATGTTTAGAAACTGAACTGAACTGTCTTGAATATTAATGTAATATTGTGATATTGTTTTCACCAAGTAGCACCTGGTAAAATATTTGAGCATCCAAGAACCATCAGACCTAGATAAAATTCTAAATCAGGACTAAACCGGGTCTGATAATAATCTGAAGGCGAGACTCTGCAGGTGAATATAGAGGGGAGCAACGAAAAGGTTAACGCCCCCTTTTAGGTGAAACCAGAGGCTGCGTCCATTGAGATTAATGGGGAAACATTGAATGAGATCTTCACATTTACGTCTGAAAGGTAGCAATTCATGCATTTTATATCTTTGTCTAATATAAAAGAGATGCAAATGAAGAGATTTTTTTGAGATTCACAGAGCGGACAGTTGATGTTTTAAAGTGGGCTAAAGTTAGCAGGAAGTTAGCTTGTTCAGACTTCAATATGACCGGTTTAGCCGTTCATAGGTCGAAAACGAAGCAATGTTGAAAGATAAGAAGCAGCGAAATTACTCTCAGTTATATGGGTATTTGAATTTGATCAAATTAAGTCACTATGAACGGCTAAACACTTTATACTGAAGTCCGGACATGCTAACTTCCTGCTAACTTTAGCCACTTTAAAACATCAACTGTCCGCTCTGTGAAGCTTCTACAGCAAAAACATCTCTTGATTTGTTTACCTCTTATATCAGACAAATAAACAAAACTCATAAAATGTTATTTTTCAGACGTAAATGTGAAGATCTCAGCCGATGTTTCCCCATTAATCTCAATGGACGCAGCCTCTGGTTTCACCTAAAAGGGGGCGTTAACCTTTTCGTTGCTCCCGTCTATAGGGACATATTTTAAATTGATATTGAACTTTCATAATGTATTTTTACAATGTATTTATTTCTTTTACAAAGGCAGTTGAGACGATATCTTAACCAGGTTTGTTCTCTTGTAATCAGTGTTTATCAAACTGTTTAAGTACTTTCTTTTTGATCAGACCAGTTTAGATTTATCTGCAGACCTGACAGTTTCGAATTGTCCATCGTAGGCAAAAATTCTTCAGTCTTCATCTGTACTCTGTAGTTGAAGTGCAGGGCGTTTCGATCTTAGTCCAAAGATACTGAGACAGAAACCTAGTGACAATAACAACCTCATAGTGAAACCATCTCCACTGTCATACTAATGAGCCTGGACTACTGGGCGCAGCAGGGCCATAAGGAAGTGTCAACAACCTTAGAACTTAGCCCAGGGTGAGACAATACAGAGGTAACAAGCCATATTATGAATAGGCTAAGATGTTTTCCTACCTTTAGCACCAAGAGAGGAGGGACTTAGAGGTTAACTCCTCCTTCTGGTTTACTCTTAAGAGACCCACAAACATGCTCACGTCGTTATTAAGCCGATGACGATCTTTGGACTAAGATCGAAATGTCCTATGTCCAGAGGACATTTCGATCTTAGTCCAGAGGTAACAAGCCATATTATGAATAGGCTAAGATGTTTTCCTACCTTTAGCACCAAGAGAGGAGGGACTTAGAGGTTAACTCCTCCTTCTGGTTTACTCTTAAGAGACCCACGAACATGCTCACGTCGTTATTAAGCCGATGACGATCTTTGGACTAAGATCGAAATGTCCTACACTTCAACTACAGAGTACAGATGAAGACTACGATGGACAACTCCTGTACGACTGAGAACCTACACAGACGGTTCCTCAGAGTTGGTCACATGGTGTTAATGTGTCTTGTCCTAACCCTAAACTGGTCTGATCAAAAAGAAAGTACTTAAACAGTTCACCAAATGAACTTTTTGGAGTGTTTATCAAAGTTTGTAAACACATTTAAATTGTGTTCAAAAGTGAATGTGTGGAATCATGTCGTTTTGACTGAATATGTCTCCAGCAGATGGCAGATGTGGTCCGGTGTTAGCTTCGCCCTCTCAGAGAGTGTGGTATCCTCTAGTAGTCTCTGTCTCACAGCCTTTACTGCCTCTGAGGTGCAGGTACAGGTGAACAGTAGCCTGGCCTTAGCCATCTGTAAACTCCGCTCAATTATCATTTCCTACATGTTCCGTCTGGGTCTGATCTCAGTGGCCGCGATACATCGGTCGAACTTCATCTTCACGACCAAACGCTAGCGATTGGGTAAAATCAGATCCAATCGTTTAAAAGGAGCTCACCCTCCCACCTAAAAACAGAGCTCAATTGTGAACTCTGTATGAAATGAGTACGAGGGGATGGTAAGACCAGGCGAGATGAGGCAGTGAAGGACACAGTTGTCTAATCTTTCTTGCTGTATACCTGTGTGTTTTCCAGCGTCACGGTCGCAGTGCCAACTACCACAACTGGGGGCGCCCTCCCCCTCCACAGTCCGGTTGGAGCCGAAGGTACATTTTAAAGTTACTTCCAGTGGCGTGTTTATACCTTTTACTGGGGTGGACCAGGGGCCAACTTGTTTTACAGGAGAGTCAAGTCTGAGGAATACAAAATGAATCAATGTACGATTGAGTGGTTTATTTTTGGTTATGGATATATTGAAATGAATTCTTGAGCAGTAAATTCAGTTTTCATTAATTCAAAACTTTATTGAGGACACAAAAAGTGGTCCATAGAGTTTAAAAATATAAATACAGTATAAAGCATATGAAATACAATACATTTACTATACAGTATTTCACAGTAATAGGCAGGATCACCAGTGAGTCCACATTCTAGATGTGAACCTTCAATAATAGAGGGGAGCAATAAAAGGTTAACGCCCCCTTTATTTCCTACATGTTACGTCTGGGTCCTTTGAGATGAATGGGAATTTTTTTTTTGTTTTTTATATGTTTGTCTAATATAAAAGGAAAGTAAATCAAGAAACAGATTGTTTGCTGTAGAAGATTCATACTGTTCATGTTTTAAAGTGGGCTTGCAGGAAGTTAGCAGGAACTTTGCAGGAAGTTAGCAGGAAGTCTGCAGGAAGTTAGCAGGAAGTTTGCATGATAGGTCAACAACAAAGCAACATTGAAACATATGAAGCAGCAAAATTCCTCACAGTTTTGATATTTATTTATTTGAGAGGAGAAGCCCCCTGAGATGCAACCATCTTGTTTTCAAGAGGGTCTTCAATCAAAACCAAAAGTTATATGGACAAACTACTACAACCTTGGATTTTATCAAATAAAATCACTATGAACAGCTAAACAGTTCATATTGAAGTCCGAACATGCTAACAAAGAAGGTGGAATAACTAAAATCTTCATAATGGGCACCCTTTATTATTTATGCTTGTCCTTCTGAGCCTCATGAGGCTGAAATCATGTCCTAAACATAATGTTCATTCATAATGATTGCCTTCAGTGTGAATCTACAGATCCCGTCTCTCTGTCTCGTCTTAGATCCAGCTCCAACAGCCTCGGTCGTCGTGGTTACGGCCTGGTGGGCGGCAGCCTGCGCGTCCACAGCAGCCGCTCTCCGCACCCGTTCCCCTTCGCTCCGGAGCAAGAGTCCCTCCTGTCGCACCACGCCAACCTGCCCCATCACAAACCCCACCACGCCCACCACGCCTCCTCGCACCCTCCCCCTCCTCTGGCCCCGCCCCCGTCGCTGTCCCGCCACTACGGCACCAGACGGGACCGCCGCGCCCTCTCCCTGGAGCTGCCCGAGCTGCAGAGGACCGCTAACGCCGCTAATGTGGCTAACACTAACGCTAACGCTAACCCCGCGCCTGTGAATCCTCCCCACGTCCCTCCGGAGTTCTGGAGGCGGAGCGGGTCGGGCCTGGGCTCCAACGCGGCCGGGTCGGTGGCGGGCAGCGGCGTGTTCGGGATGGACCACAGAGACTGTAACGGGAAGGCGCCCCACACTACGCTGATAACGGACGTGTTTCCTCAAGTCAACGCCAAGAAGGACCGCGCCGACCTGGACGAGGAGACGGACTATGTGAGTAATGAAGCATGTCTAGATTGGAATGGGCTGAAACATAATGCTTTATAATACGAGTGTAATGAGTTCAGTCCCTCCAGGATTTCACAAGCAAAAGTTAGCCTCCTCTCCATGGGAACAGAAAGCTGTGGGCGGCGTGAGGCTGGTTCATATTGTCGTGTTCTCATGTTCTGTCTGTGCGTCGCTCCTAAAAGCCGCACCATCGTCACGTGACCAAAATAGTGACGGCGCACGACAAAACCCTCCACATCGCAGCACAACATCGGAGCAAAACAGCAAAGAATTGTTTTGTTTTTTATTTGTGATTTTCGCTTTTTTGCAGAATCTGTTAGATGAGATCACGGAGATGTTTATGATAACAGTGTTGGTGTTTTTAAAAGCAGACATTTTGTGTTTGAAAACTGGGTGTATTTTCAGGATATTCAGTTCATTTCCTACTGGACATTCACCTGTGATCATTTCCAACAGTATTGTCTGAGTAAAAAGCTTAAATTGCTTACTTTCTGTTGTCTTCATCTGAAGAATTCTCCCTTAGAAGTCCCAATACATCCCTTTCTGTCGTTGCCACGAGCTGATGTTCCTTTAGCTGCAGGAGCCTCCGGGTCTCTCTTTGTGTGAGATCTTGTCCAGACAAGATGCTCCTGCTCCGCAAACTCTTCTCCAAATCCCGGCCCTTGTCTCTGGAGTCTCCCGCCAGGTTTACCCCTTTTTTACAAACGTTGTCCATATGAAAGTGGCGCCAAGTCGCATGAATGAGAGAAATGTCCTTAATCCAGCCTCATTCTGCCGCCATTTGAGCAAAACAAACAACTGTTTTTTTTTTTTATTGTTTGATTGACTTCAGTCAATGACAAAATGGACAACGAAAATGAGATGTAAATGAGACCATTGTCTCAAACAAGCCAACTAAGAGAAGGCTTCTCTCAGGATTATCTTTTCCAAATAACTTCTAACTGTCTAACTTCAAAAGCCACAACTTCTCCAAATATTATTAGATTTCCATGTGTTACACATCATTGGAAAGCTTGGAGACTACACTTTCAGAATATGTGAATAACTCAAAATGCCGTGTGCTGACACAATTGTGACCAAAAAAGGAGTTATGGAATAGTCGTGGGAAAGGTGCAGGGTTTTCTTGATCTAACTTTAATAGGTGAATAGTTTGTTGAGGGGCTGTGACTTAGTTGTAACTGCCTCTTCTCTTCCTGCAGAGCATCTGTTTTCGTGTCCAGAAGATGATGGAAACCTACAAACCCGACTGGTGTGAGAGCAGAGAGGGCTGGTCTGTGTACCTCTTCTCCCCAAGCAACAAGTCAGTACCAAACAATGGTCTCTCCTCCTATATTGTGCAGTATTTAGTCCAGTGCAACTTTTAAATGTGTAAATTGACAAGTGCGTGTAACTCTGCCTAATGGAGTCCTGCTCTGGCTCTGATTCAGGGAAAATTGCACAGCCTTTGTGCTGCAGAACTTATATTAAGAGCCTCATTATTCTGTGCATCTGAGAGAACAGAACAGACCTCCCCAAGGTTTCCCTCGGAGTTCAAACTGTTTCTAAAGCTCCCAAAGAGGAATCCATTGACCTTTTCTTTTCGTCTCTGCTCCACTCCATGTGTTCATTTCAAAGTAAGGTTGAGTTTGGCATTTGGTAACAGGTCTAAGAGCTCTTAAAGGCTGCTGGTGAAGGAGTTCAGCACAGGAGAGCATCAGAGCAGAACAAACCGCTGAATAAAACAACGGCAAAGGGCACAACGGCAAAGGGCACAACGGCTGCTGCCACCGGAGGAGAAAGACAAGAAACTGATCTGAATTAGGTTCAAGAATTGAGAAAATACAGATATTGTTCAGGTGTTTTGTTTCAACACAGTGCGTATATGTGTCTCAGCAGTCCTGCCCACCTGATGGAGCCATAAGTCAAAATCCCTTCCAAAATAACCATAGAACGAGTTTTTCAGTCACATAAATGGTCATGTTAATATGGCACTTTTCTACCTACTCACTGGTGTGAGCCAGTGTGAGCATTCAAACCGCTAACCCTCCAACGACCTGCTCTACCATTTGGGCCACTGTCGCCCCATGACTTTTGTTGTTATGGCCGCCATATTGAGGCCTCTGGCTGGTGTTAATTATATCAGAATATGTGTCTTCACTGATTCAAGTCAAGATACTACATCCAAAACTCAGGCAGATGAACAGATCTAATTAGGGTTGCCACCTGTGCCTGACAAAAAACCTGGACATTTCAGCAACCCACTCGACCCTTTTGCTTATAAGCAGTGGCCCCTTCACATCTAACCCAAGACAAAAAATGCCCTTCTACAGCGAAATTGGACATAACCTTGTGATGGAGCTGTGTTAGATTTGCTTTAAGTGGTTAATGTCAACAGATGTGTTTATTAATAATATTATTTTGCTCTCAACTGTAATCTTTTGATTAATTTTAATACCATTATGTTGTTATTCATTCAGTTAATTGCTTTAAATAATATGTCCAGTCTTTATTGTTTTGGCTTATTTCCTACAGTTTTTGTTTGTAGACACCTGGGGGCGCTAGTGGGCAGGTAAAAGGTGATACAGTACAGGAAGAACATTCAGTGTCCCGGGAGAATGTTATTTTCCCCCGGGACAGGCCATTAAAAAGAAGGACAATCAGGTAAAACCGGGACAGGTGGCAACACTAGATCTAATAGCATCCATCCATCCAT
>OMNZ01106261.1:0-10139 GCA_900303255.1 Lesueurigobius sanzi | reverse complement strand
CACGCACGAAGACCAGACAGCCACGCATCGCCTCATCTAAGCCCAGGTTAGAACATATGTATGCATGTAAAAGCTAAGCCCAGGTTAGAACATATGTAAGCATGTAAAAGCTAAGCCCAGGTTAGAACATATGTAAGCATGTAAAAGCTAAGCTCAGGTTAGAACATATGTAAGCATGTAAAAGCTAAGCCCAGGCTAGAACATATGTATGCATGTAAAAGCTAAGCCCAGGTTAGAACATATGTAAGCATGTACAAGCTAAGCCCAGGTTAGAACATATGTAAGCATGTAAAAGCTAAGCCCAGGTTAGAACATATGTAAGCATGTAAAAGCTAAGCCCAGGTTAGAACATATGTAAGCATGTAAAAGCTAAGCCCAGGTTAGAACATATGTATGCATGTACAAGCTAAGCCCAGGTTAGAACATATGTAAGCATGTAAAAGCTAAGCCCAGGTTAGAACATATGTAAGCATGTACAAGCTAAGCCCAGGTTAGAACATATGTAAGCATGTACAAGCTAAGCCCAGGTTAGAACATATGTAAGCATGTAAAAGCTAAGCCCAGGCTAGAACATATGTATGCATGTAAAAGCGCTGAACTATTCCTTTAACCTGTGCTCCGGTGTGCCAGACTGTTCGTATACGTAGCTGGCGGTGGGGCAAAGTGTGGCTGAGTGGCCTGCCCTCTGAGGGCAGGAGGGTCATCATTATGTTATCAACACCTTACCCTTTTTTATGTCTGTAGTGAATTTGTGTGTTGGAAAGGCAACTGCAGTGACCTATTTGGAAACCAAATTGAGCACTGAAGTGTATTTATTATTAGTAATGAGGAGGCTTGTTTATCAGGAGTCAAAGTGTTTTGCAAAGTACAGCAGGGATTTTGGGCCGTCATTAAAACATACTTCGCCCACTTTCATTGTTTACCCCCGACTTCATTAGCTCTCACAAAACTTTCTCCCGCATTAACTTCAAGCTCTATTTCAAATGCGGTGGCCTTTTCACGACCCCGAAATGTAGAGCTCTTGTTTTTAGGCTTACCGAGAGGAGTGCACACACAAACACACTGGTGCACACTGCTCCGACACACACTCAGCCCCTGGGCATGGTTAAGCCCTGCTTAGCAGCTCAGTGAGGCTGCCAGGCCCCGCGCCTCATATTCCACTGTTTTGGCTGCTCCCTTCTGCAAGTTGCTCCAAATCCTACGGCTGGCTTTTCACACGTTTATCTCGGCGCTCAGGACCTGCACCAGTTAGACGCTAAGTCCGGGACAACTTATTTAAGAGCGGGCTACTGAGATAAAGAAGACTGGGATGTGTTTCAGGAGGAATGGTGCAATGCTGCTCCATGAACTGAAACAGAGGAAGGTTTAATATGGTGTCACATTGGGGTCTGCTGCAACACAAACGGAAAGGTTGTAAGTATTGTAAACATAAAGAAAACTGTAAATGTAACTATAAAACATTGTGAGATGCACCGATCTAGCTTTTTTGCTTCTGATACCGATACTTTGAGTTTTAATATCTACCCTACGTTTTAGATTGTTTATTCAAAGAAACTGTAGTGAAAATGTGACTGGTCTTGTTAAAACTGCCAACAGTGATCTGATGATTAATGCAGAATCACTGATATATCCATCCATGGCAAGGCAAGGCAAGGCAAATTTATTTGTAGAGCACAATTCATACACAAGGCAATTCAAAGTGCTTCCATCCATTTTGTTCTGCTTTATCGGGGCCGGGTCACGGAGGCAACAGTCTGAGCAGAGATGCCCAGACTTCCCGATCCCCACACACCTCCTCCAGCTCTTCCTGGGGGATCCCAAGTAGAGCTGGAAACGGGCCTTAAAAGTCAGGCCCGAAATGGCCCCAGCCTGACAGAATTCAACCTGAGCCCGACAGGTGCATTTTGATTGACAGCTAAAACCCGTTTGCAGCCCGACCGTATTCAAATGCGACCCGTCACAGGGATAGGGACACAAAAACCACAAAGAATTAAGCGAGGACTAAACCTGGTCTAAAAAACAGGACTAAACTAGGTCTGAACCGCATGCGTAGACTACTTCTAATATTTCCAACCGTGTTTTCCTACAAAAAGCTTAAATTGCTTACTTTGCGTTGTCTTGATAAGAAGAATTCTCCCAATATGTGCCATTCTGGCTCCGGGGAGCTCTGTGTGCGACCTTTCCAGGAAAATGCAGCTTGGTCTCGTGAAGATCAAACCGGCCCCATGTCTGGAGTGTCCTGCAATGTTTCCCCGTTTTGCCAAATCCTGTCCTGTGATGTCTCTGTGCGCGATCTTTTCAAAAATGCTCCTGCGCACGGGCACACAGCTCTTCCTCCACAGACTAGCCTCCGTTTCACCTCCTCAGGATCCATTTTGGCATCTTTCTCACGTTGATCTTCTTCAAATAATTTCCGGCAGGCTATACGCTCGTGTTGCGCAATGCTGCCCCTCGTGTTATCGAAACGCATCACATGACCGCTCATTTAAAGTCATAGCGCAAGACCGAGACCGGCCCGGGCCCGAGTAAAATGATAAAAGTTGGGCCCTGTCGGGTTCGGGCGTTCCCAGCCTAAAGACATCGTCTTTCCAGCGTGTCCTGGGTCTTGCCCGGAGGCTCCTCCCAGTGGGACGTGCCTGGAACACCTCTGGAGGGAGGCGACCAGGAGGCATCCGAAACAGATGCCCGAGCCACCTCAGCTGGCTCCTTTCGACGTGGAGGAGTAGCGGCTCTGTTCCGAGCTCGTCCCGGGGGACTGAGCTCCTCACCCTATCTCTAAGGGTGCGCCCAGCCACCCTGCGGAGGAAACTCCTTTCGGCCGCTTGTCTCCGCGATCTTGTCCTTTCGGTCATGACCCAAATCTCACGTCCATAGGTGAGAGTAGGAACGTAGATCGACCGGTAAATCGAGAGTTTCGTCTTTGGACTCAGCTCCTTCTTCACCACAACAGTCCGATACAACGACCCCATCACTGCAGACGCTGCACCGATCCGTCTGTCAATCTCCCGCTCCATCCGTCCCTCACTGAGAACAAGACTCTATCACTGATATAACATATAACATGTGTGTTACATATCAATGATTAGTATTTCTCAAACTACAATTCAAACACTAGTGGTCAATATTAGGCCTATTTCACTACTTTAGGTGTGACTCTGTCATAGGTTCTAGGTCAGCCTTGACCGGTTGAGCCTTAGCATACTAATGCTAACTGTAGTATTTTGCACAATCAGTAGAGCTATTGTGTAAGAGTAAAACTAAGCAAAAGACTGATTTCTCCAGGTTAAGACAGAGGAGAGTCGGACCAACTTTTTCCCCAACTTCCCAGATCTCATACAGGCTTTCAGTAACTTTGATTTTGTCGCCAATACAGATTGTTAGCGTCTGTCTAAACCTCCTCCGGTCTTCAGATGTTAAAGTGCTTTCTGTATATATTGGGGATTCCGCCCACTAACTCTCTGGAAGTGCTCATCGCGCCCCCATTGCGCTCGTATTTCTGCCACCCAACCACTCACACATGTGCACAGATGTAAAAAAGAGATGTCAACAAAGATCCTCCTATTGGGACAATGGACTGTGTGTCTACCTACCACACAAATATACCGCTATTAGCTCCATCTCCAGCTTTATTTCGACACCCACAATTACAGCCCACCGAATAATCTGGCCACTTCAGCGTCTATGGAAGCCGATTATCGGACCATTTTGGAACAAGCCATTGCCCACACGCAGAAATCTAACTCCATAACCAAATTTTTCCCAGTTCTCCTGCTGTCGGTTTTCCAATACAAAATGGCGAACGCAGACCCTTGACTTTAATGAGTAGTTGTCAGCAGCCGTCACACTGATCAATGATGTCAGCCGAGCATTTATTATCCTCCGCAGTGGGCAGTGTGTGGGCTGTAATTATGCAGAACTCTCCCTATAAAGAAACTTTGATCTCCTGCGATGCATTCAGAACAAAGAACACAAAACTACATTCCCCACGTCGCACCTGTCAAAGATCCACCCCCCCCAGCCGGCTTCTGACCTTTTACCACTTGGTATTTCTGCTGTAAGACGCCTGTTTGACAACCCGGCGGGTGGATCATCCTGTTCGGACGTGCCGTGCAGCGTCGATGCAGCCTTTTCCATATTCCGAAACGTTATCCGTGGCCTAATTACACTCAAGTGAACTCGGAGGAGAAACGAAAGCGCTCCAGAATTCTTATTATGCCCGAATCCGGAGCTGCCATTTTCGGAGTTATATAACCTCCCCCCTCGTTCCTCTCCCCGCTCAACATTTTGGCATGTTTTTCAATTGATTGCCTCTACATCCCAAAGGCACACATCCTTTCTTTTTTTTTCCGTACGCACCATCCTCTTCGTCTCATCATCCCCCTTCCATCGCTGAGATTTTTCTGTCATATCGTTGTTTCTTGTTGTTTCTCGTTGCGATGGGAGGTATCTTCTCTTCAACCCCCCACAGTTCTGACACGTGCAGCACATGCAGCTCGAAATGTAGACTTGAAGTTCAAAAGATGTTTGAATGTGACTGTACCGAGTTGGACTCGATGGGGAGAACGCAACGCACACATCGCTAACACAAGAACAAGACAGATGCAAGGAGGGATGGGAGATAAGGATTTAGATTCTTTATCAATTCTCTTATCGATGCCCGACTTATCTAACCTTGCGCTGCAAAATGTATTCCCACGAGATTTGTGCAGCTGTCCGCGACCCGGCAACAGATAAGCGGAAGAAGATGGATGGAGATGGCAGTGGTGGAAAGTAAAGTACAAGTACAAGTAAAAAGTACAAATTATAGGTACTAAATTAAGGTAAGTAAATTTTATGATGAATACTTTTTAGCCCTGGTTTAGTCCTGATTTAGACCTGGTATAGACCTGGTTCAGACCTGGTTCAGTCCTGGTTAAGACCTGGTTCAGTCCTGGTTTAGACCTGGTTTAGTCCTGGTTTAGTCCTGGTTTAGACCTGGTTTAGACCTGGTTTAGACATGGTTTAGTCCTGGTTCAGACCTGGTTTAGACCTGGTTTAGTCTTGGTTTAGACCTGGTTTAGTCCTGATTCAGACCCGGTTTAGACCTGGTTTGATTCAAAGGATTAAAACAATTATCTTAAAAATACTTTTACTTTTTACTTACAAAGTACATTTTAAAGTGGATACTTTTATCCTTTTACTTAAGTACACTTTTGTTCCTGTATCTGTACTTTTACTTAAGTAAGAATATTGAGTACTTCTACCACCACTGGGAGATGGATTTTAGTTGTTAGTGTTAGATTAGTTGCATTTAGCATAGACCAGGGATCCCCAAAGTTATTTCCAAGGAGGGCCAAAATGGAAAAGTATTACCGGGGCAAAGGGCCAGACGTGATACTGTTTTGCACGGAGAAAGACCGAATGTAAACAGATCTATGTGTAAATATCCTGTACTAACATTGGCAAGTAACATTATAAAAAATGGAGAAAAGAGCCAAGGAACAGCTCTGTTAAAGAGTGTTAAGGAACGGCTCTGCTAAGTCACTGCTGGTAAATACTGTACATCTAACTCACTGTAGTGTCAGAATACTTTTATTCGAATAATAATATTTTACCTTTTAAAACATCCATTAGTTTATTCTGGAAAAACCTGCCTCAAATCCCATAATGCTTTGCAATATTTCATTTCATTTTATTTATTATGCAGGAAAGATTTAAAACAAAATGGGGCCTGGCTCAGTAGAAACTGATTGTCAGCAGGTTCCTGCTCTGCAGAACACACAAACACAACTTTAACTCAACATTCTACACAACAACATATGGACACATACAGGAGGAGGAACACACTGGTGTGAGGCTGCAGGTCCAGGAGACTGTATGGATCTTATGGTCAGGGGGATCCTGTTCCAAGCGGGGTCAGCCCTATGTTCCCCGGTACCTATGTTCCTCTGGAGTATCAGGAAACAATGGCACCTCTAGACACCAGAGGTACCCATGTTCCCCAGATGCTTAGCTTGGTGTATCATAGCAGTTTTTTCCTAGGAGTTAAGGTTAGGGCTAAGGTTAGGGGTTAAGATTAGGAGCATTAATATTAGGGCTGGGGTACAGGGTTAGGGTTAGAATGTCGGGGGCATATGTGTGGACAATGGACATTATGGATTGTTTTATTGCTATTTATATTTAATTGTGTCTTTGTATGCATTTTAATTGGTTTGTTATGTACACTGGTTGGCTGCAGCATGGGTGAATAGCCCAAGACAAATTTCCCATATCTGGGACAATAAAGTTTATCTTATCTTATCTTATCTAACATAGGTACCGGGGAACATAGGTACTCACCCTTCCAGGCCATGGTGAGCTCACAGAAGAATGAGTTTTGTCCGTAGTTGTTCCTGAAGGTAGGTTTGGGGTAAGATGTTGTTTGTGGTGGATCTGGTTGAACGCTCGGATCTAGAGCTGGGTCTTAGGACCAGAGCAGACAATGAGGCCGAGTTGTTTAGCAGATGGAAATATAGCTTAAACCCATGGCTCAGAGCATATAGTTCTGGAAAGTCAAGGCACCAGACAATGACATCACATTCCCGAACTCTATTAAGCTTTCCAGATAAAGCCATGGGATTGCTGGAGACGTCTTGTGGATTTAGCAAAAGATAATTACTTCAATTTAGCGGGAGAACCATGTCAAGTATTTATTTGAGTATTTTAAAACGTATTTACTATGTTTGTTAAATCCATGTTAACCCTAAACCCCCAAAAACAGACCGCTGCATGATTTGAAACTTTGATGAGAAACAGTTTAGACTTCTTGCCTCTGCTTCTTTGCAACAATTGTGTGGATTTCACTAAAAAGATCTGCTTTTTAAAAACATTTACGTGTCTGTTTTTACGATTGAGCTTTTATAAAAGCATGCATTCAAATTGATGTTCCGGTAGCAAGCTCAAATTGACCTGTCCTTGAAAACTGAAAAAGAAAATACATGCGAGAACTTAATAAGAGTACACGTATCTAAAGCTGAGAAAGGACTGAACCAGCTGGAAACGATACCCCTTGACCTGGCTATAGAGGCTTTAATTAAACCTATATTTTATTACACAATAGCGTGATGAATCAATTTGCAAGGTTCGGGGAAAATATAGCTCCCTGGAGGACGGAGGGAACTATCGGGGGATGTGGGAGCGCGCTAAAGCCTCAGACTGTGGAAAATCGTCGTCCATTGTCCTCGGGAGGCTGGAGCCGCGATGCGAAGTGCACCTCCACCTATCTGGCAAATTACCCGTGGAGGATTTCACACTTTTATTATATCACATTCAGCGTCCCTTTGTGTGACACCTTTATGCGTCGAAATGTGCCGCACTGCCTGGGAACAGAGTTGTTTTATTGGAGCTGAGCGCTGGATGCTTTCCTCTGGTTTTCTGTGGTGCACTTCGTCATCGTTGTTGCCTGGACCAGACAGTTCTCTTTTTTAGATCTTCTCTCGCTGACCCTCGGCCCGACAAGGCTGATTTTAAGCTTATTAAGTAGTACTGGTGGTTTTCTCCTGTCGTCTCGTCTTAACGATGCTTCCTGATGATTGGATGAAGTTGCAAAACAGAAAGGTTTGTAATAAAAATAGAAACATACTGTAACCAGTGTTGGGGAGAATACTAAATTGTATTCAGTTACAGAATACTGAATACTTGTCTTTGTGACGTATTCAGCTACTTTGCCCAATCGGTGTACTGTATTCTGAATACTTAGATACTTTCACCTTGATTTGCTTTATATTTTTGTATAAATATGTTGAAAGACTAAAAATATGTAGCAAGAACTTTTACACCAACTGTTGTCTGTCTCTTCTTTCTTTCTTTCTTTCTTTCTCTCCGCCTAAGCCCCTTACAGTGTTGGGGAGTAACTAAATACATGTATTTAATAGACGTATTCAGAATACTCATTTTGAGTAACTGTATTCAGGTACAAATACTCTCTCATTTGAGGGTATTTCGAATACAGTTACTTTTCAAATACCAAAGGAATATATAGAGAGAGAGAGAGAGGAAGGAGAGAGAGGAAGGAAAGGGGGAGAGCGGAAGGAGAGAGAGAGGAAGAAAAGGGGGAGAGAGGAAGGAGAGAGAGAGAAAGAAGAGAGAGATAGGAAAGGGGGAGAGGAAGGAGAGAGAGAGAAAGAAGAGAGGAAGGAGAGAGAGAGGGGAAGGAAAGGGGGAGAGACACAGAGGAAGGAGAGAGAGGAAGGAGAGAGAAAGAGATATGAATGAGAGAGAGGAGAGAGAGGAAGGAGAGAGAGAAAAAGAAGAGAGGAAGGAGAGAGAGGGGGGAAGGAGAGAGAAAGAAAGAAACAAAGAAGAGAGACAGAGAGAGAGGAAGGAGAGAGATAGAAGAGATAGAATGAAAGAAGAGAGAAAGAAGAGACAGACAACAGTTGGTGTAAAAGTGTTGCTACATATTTTTAATCTTTCACCATATTTATACACAAATATAAAGCAAATCAAGGTGAAAGTATCTAAGTATTCAGAATACAGTACTCTGATTGGGCAAAGGAACTGAACACGTAAGAAAAAATACATTTTAAGACAAGTATTCAGTATTCTGCAACGGAATACAATTTCAAAGTATTCTCCCCAACACTGGCCCCTCATGAGTACATATCCATCCTGGTCCTCATGGTACATATCTGATTTTCAAACATGATAGTTATTACGTCCAACATATCAAGAGCAGCAGCATCACTTTTACAATGTTCTGGAAGAAAAAAAAAAAAAAAAACTGTATATTGATTCAGTGGGGCCTTAAGAGCGTGCGTAAATGAGACTTTCATGCATTTGTTTTGACCGTAAGTGAAACATGATATATGTTAAAGCCCCTGAGACCCGCTGTCTTTACCATCTCTGTGATCCGCCCCCGTCCACATGCGCCCACACACCACCCAGGCTATTACAGCTCCGGTGGGACTTATTTATGCTCCTCTTCTAACGTTTACATTCTGCCTGTGAGTGTGTGGAGTGTGGGCGGGTGAGAGAGGGCATGTGCAGGGCTGGCGTTGGCATCTCATCTGCTGAAAGACAACAATGAGAGTTAATAAGAAAAAGATAAGTTATTTATGGGAGCTTTAGGCTAACATGGTTTGTTCACATGACTGGACTGGCTCCTGAGTCATCCACATCATCATGAATGTGATAGAGCACAAGAATTTACCTTGAGCAACTATTGCAATCAAATATTTATATACTGTAATAATATATAAATTATTGGGGACAATATGTTATGTGCATGAAAAGCAGAAGACATAGTGCTATTAGAAGAGGCTAAAACGATAATGAACATACTGTGGTGTATGTTTATGGGGTGTCTCTCACCCAGCAGCCTTTGGGGTTGAGGGGCGTGTCTAAGCCCTGAAGGCAATGTGTTTCCTGTTTTTCTGCCATTCTGTTGTTGGCTAGAGAAGAATAAATTTTACTCACAACTATCCGCTTGTGTCGCTTCCTTCTCCTCCACATTGGTGACCCCGACCGTGAGCATGTCAGATACGGAAGACAACCACGTTTCCTCTTCGGCCCCAGCTTCGGATACGGCTTCACTGTCTCCCGCGCTCACACGGCCAGCTTCACCTAGCGCTGGGAACGCCTCAGCCTCGAATGTGGCTTCACTGTCTCCCGCGCTCGCACGGCCAGCTTCACCTAGCGCTGGGAACGCCTCAGCCTCGAATACGGCTTCACTGTCTCCCGCGCTCACACGGCCAGCTTCACCTAGCGCTGGGAACGCCTCAGCCTCGAATACGGCTTCACTGTCTCCCGCGCTCGCACGGCCAGCTTCACCTAGCGCTGGGAACGCCTCAGCCTCGAATACGGCTTCACTGTCTCCCGCGCTCACACGGCCAGCTTCACCTAGCGCTGGGAACGCCTCAGCCTCGAATGTGGCTTCACTGTCTCCCGCGCTCGCACGGCCAGCTTCACCTAGCGCTGGGAACGCCTCAGCCTCGGATACGGCTTCACTGTCTCCCGCTCTCACACGGCCAGCTTCACCTAGCGCTGGGAACGCCTCAGCCTCGGATACGGCTTCACTGTCTCCCGCTCTCACACGGCCAGCTTCACCTAGCGCTGGGAACGCCTCAGCCTTTAATGCAGCTTCACTGTCTCCCGCTCTCACACGGCCAGCTTCACCTAGC
>OMNZ01106260.1:7971-22323 GCA_900303255.1 Lesueurigobius sanzi | reverse complement strand
TTGTGCTCAAAACAAAAAATAAAGCCTTATTATTATTTTCTGTCTGCATTATCTATTTATTTATTTATTTTTCATTTCTTTTCTCTTTTATTTTTTCGCTCTGCTTTATTTTTACAGCCTGTATTATTCTTTTCTTGATTCCTCTCACCAAATGCAAAGTTAAGGGGGCGGGGCCACAGATAGTTAGACCTAAGAAATCGTATCATCAGACAGGAGCAACGAAAAGGTTAACGCCCCCTTTTCGAATTAGCCAATCACTGTAACAAGACCGCCCCCTTACTTTGCATTTGGTGAGAGGAATCAAGAAAAGAATAAAGCAGGCCGTAAAAATAAAGCAGAGCGAAAAAATAAAAGAGAAAAGAAATGAAAAATAAATGAATGAATGAATTAAGGAATAAATAGATAAATGCAGACAGAAAATAATAATAAGGCTTTATTTTTTGTTTTGAGCACAAAACAGGCTCTTAATTATAATTATTAGTTTTTACATCTCAGCATTTGTAGTGATATCTTAATAATTATTTGCCAATATGGACATTTATTTTTTCATTTATTTATTTATTTATTTATTATTTTGGCAGTTTTAGTCCTCCACACCCGAGGGTCGCTCCACGACTTACCGCAGACAGATTCCCGCGGGTCCTCCTAGTTAGTAGTACAGCCGACCACTGTACTACTGTTCTGTACATGTTCTCTCCTCTGTCCACTAGGGGTGGGTGATATGACGATATTAGACAGCCTTGCGATGTTAAGATCTTACAGCTGACGATCTGTCATTTTTGTGAGATTGTTTTATCATGATCCAAAGCACTTCTGCTACTGTCTGGGAAGTAAACCCAAGGCCTGAACTTTCAGCAACACAATGACGGTCACCAATGTGAGCGTACTCATTTGGACTCAGAAGTAATGCTAACATGAGCTGTATCTCGATTCTCTTGTTAACTCTCTCCTTTCCATAAACCATTATTATTACCAAGTGTTATTTTTCTCTCCCTTGAATCCCTCAAGTTTGATATACCTGAGCGTACATGTGATGGTTTCCCCATATCTGCCAATGCGCTTGCTTGCCTCTAACTTGTGCAGCTTCTCTTACATTTTGCTTATATAACCTGGCAACCTCTGATAAGACACCCAGCCTTTTGGAGCCTCAGAAAACACAACATTGGAAGGAGCTTGGAGAGGGGGAGGAGCATAGAGAAGGTGGTGCAGAGGGCATATTTAAAATTTCCCATTAAATGAAGTACTTTCTGCCCATCAGCCATTACGTGGAAATCCAACAATCCGTTTAGTCACAGAGAGGATGGAGGAAGGCCTCGGAGGGAAGCATTACCCATGTGCAAGAGCACCCCTGACTCCATTCCAGACTTCATCTTTGTTTGCAGTCATTTTAAATTTGGTTAATTCTATCTATAGGCGAGTTTCAGTCTGCCTGCAGCTGTGGTGCTAATACACTTTTTAAAGAAGATATCCCAAGTATTCTAAATTGAGCATCAGTTACAGCCAGATACATAAATAGCTGTAATGCAAAAAGAAATTGACGTTTACGCATAATAAGTTGAATATGGTGGGTTTTAAAAGCAAACTGTCAAAATGTGTAAATCCTGAAGTCAAACGTCCTCCCCTACAGCCACCGTCTAATGATTTAGCTGTAAAACGGAAGCTAACTCACTCGAAAACTGATGTGGGGAGCTCATGCAGCCCATCCAAATTTGATGCAATTATAATGGATTTTTGTATTGTTATTCTATTATAGTCTTAGTTTTGTTAAACATTTCCCACCTAAAAAAAAATATCAGATCTCATAAGTACCTTCAGGCCTAGATCAAGATCAACTCTGGGCTAAACTGGCTCTAAAAAGGGTCTATATAAACCTAAATTGGACTAAATTCTGTCTAAACTGGATGTAAATAATGTCTGGATCAGAGAAACGGCAGACGTGCAATTCAAATGGTAACTGAATAAAGTTGTAAAATTGTAGATGATATTGAGTACCATTTGAAGAAATGAATTGATTACATTTTATTTATGTTTTTGTCCTTCACATACAAGTCTTTCTTTAGAAAAATGACAAACAAATAACTCAATAGAACTTTAATTATCTGTGTTTAGTCCTATTAGAGGTAAAGTTATGTGCTCATAAAGATGTTCAAAAGAAGTGAACATACTGCAAAACCTGTGCCTGATTTTGATCGGCCAATACAGACACTACCAAATAATGATCGGGTTCAACATTAGTGGATTCTCTAGTTTGAGATTTCCTTCAAAAACTCTCCTTCTCCCGTAGAGTTGTCTTTGCACCCTTCAAATGAAATGAAGTTGTATTGTTTTCTTGGATGATACTTTGTATGAACCGCCTGAGAAACATTATAGATTATCCAATGGGATGTTTATTTGAACGCTGCAAACAGCCTGAGGGAGAATAATGCACCCAAGAAAATCCCAAGTTTGTGAATCTTTTCATTGAAATGGCAACAAAATCTATTCTGATTCTGATTCAAATGAATTACTGGTCACTTGACTGCAGTAGGATTTAAAAATGTCAATTGGGCTCAAAGCGATTGTCTGTAAGTTTGCGAAATGAATAGAGAATGACAATTTAAAAGTAAGCGATCTAGCCCCTGTCCTTCCTGATTGGACACGTTAGCCTACCCTCCTTCCCAGCGATTGATCTGAGAGGCCAGTTCACAGGAAAACTTGTCTCATTGGTCCACACGTAACCCTTTGAGACTGATTTGTTGCATTGATCAGCAAAGGGAGGGACTGTAGAAAAATATTATTATTCCATATGATTTACAAATGCAGGCCCAGACGGTCAATTATACACATTCTATTGTAATGCATTTACACTTAAAGACTTTAAAATACACACATACCGTAATATTTCCGGCCTATTGAGCGCAATACAGTACAGTACAACCACCAACTAAAAAAAAAGGAAGGTTCATATATAGGCCGCACCTGGCTATAAGCATGTTGTGTTCATGTTGTCCCAGTGTTAATTTTGACAGCAAATTTGAATTTATTTTTAGTCTTAATCTTTTGACGAAAATGGATATTATTTTTAGTCAAGGTTTAGTCAGAAATATCTTTTTAGTTTTAGTATAATTTTAGTAAATTTTCAAACATATTGAATAATATTCTCTGCTTCATGACGCGTCTCCCACATGAACAAACACAGAGCTGTTCCTTTGGCAGAGACAGTGGCGCAGGTGGTAGAGTGGGTCGTCTCATGATTGGAAGGTCGGGAGTTCGAATCCCGGCTCCTGCAGGTGCAGACTGTCGTTGTGTCCTTGTGCAAGACACTTCACCCAATGCCTATGTGTGAGTGGTGGCCGTTGGCGCAGATGTGAGCTGCCTCGCTTCTGTCAGAGTCTACCCCAGGGGAAACTGTGGCTACAATAGTAGCTTACCACCATCAACATGGAGTGAATGAGCCCCCCTCCCTTTCATGTGTGAAGCGCTTTGGGTGTGACTATGTCATATGTCATATGAAAAGTGCTATACAAATAACTTTCCCTTTAAATGATATGAGGCTCTTTCAAACTGAAGTCACCGAAGTTTGGATCAATTTTATTTAGTCTTTTTTAGTCGACGAAAATATCTGGACATTTTAGTCATAGTTTAGTTTCATGAACTAACTTTAATTTAGTTTTAGTCTAATTTTAGTCCGCAAAAAGATTACTGTGACTAAAATTATGATGAAATATTTTCATATTATTTATTAAATCAAATGTTCTTGGAAAAGAATGGTATTGTTTAACTACTTTTACTGTCAAAAATGCTAAAATCAGTGTCTAGAGTAGCCTGGCAATCCAGACTATAGCATGAATTGTATAGTCTGGGGTCGCACCATTGGGACAGCTGAACATTGTGGGTGGAGCCAACAGTTGTCATTCAAACTGCTTCTGTACGTGGTAGGTCAATGCTATGACCAATCAGAGCAACGGAGGATCTTCCTTATTTTGCTATCTCCTCTATCAACACAGTCGTTGTGATTGGAGGCCAGATTCCTGGCCCAGCTACGAGCAGCTCCTATCGTGCGACGCTAGACCAACCCGCCAGGCAAAACATATTTTTGGCCACTAGTTACTCCAGTTACTCGGCTAGGTCTAGAGTGCAGTTTTGGCAGAAATGATACACTATTTCTGTTAAAAAGTTCTCTGTTCTATCAAATTTTCTATTGAATATGGTAATTAATATTGAATACACATAGATTTGTGATATGTAGTATTTGGGAATTAAAATGGCATTAAGAGGCATTAAAGTTTACTTGCTGGTACCTGTATAAACCCTGTCAAGGCGTGTGAAAAGCAGTGGTTCCCAACCTTTTTTGCCTTGCGTACCCCTTGGGCCTTTCATTTATTCTATGAGTACCCCCCTGCCTCAATGGTTTTTTTTATTTAGTTAGAAAGTGAATGACTAAAATTCCTATTTATCAGTAGAAAAGACAACTAAATACACTGAAACTCTCACTCTTTACAGTTACATGTTTTTTTAAGCTTTTCTTTGAAAAATACAATTTGCTTTATCTAATTTTTAATCTGAAATTAATCCAAGTACCCCCTGCTAGCCTCTCGCATACCCCTAGGGGTCCCTGTACCCTTGGTTGGGTAACACTGGCTTATAGCCCGGAAATCAGTTGTTTTGCTAATAGGAGTGTGAAATATCTGGGATGCCAAATCAAAAAATATGGCAATATGCTATACTCCTTACAACTCCTTCGTTGCCTTTATGTTATTATTAATTCCTATGTTTTGCTTTACTTTCTCTTGTGAAGCACATTGAGTTGCTGCTTTATATGAAATGTGCTCTACAAATAAATTGTCATACAAAGTGATACAGCACGCTTCCTTCAAATACAAAAACATACTTTAAACTCTCAAAAATCTCCATTCACCTGCAACGCCGTTATTATGACCAAAAGCACTTTTTTGAGCTTGGGAAGTTGGATAGAATGTTACCAGAAATAAATAGAGACTTACAACTTTCAGTACAGCACTTAGAGGCCATCCATTTTAGAGACTGAAGGAACATGGTAGTGCGACTTTGAAAAGCACTTTTGCCAGACCTTAGTGAAGTTTTAGAAATTACGCGCTTCCTTCAACACAAGGGGGCACAAGGGTTACAGGTATGCACTATGTATTTAGGTGAAGTTGTTAGGAATGCTTTAATATGTGATGTGTGGACAAAATGGGACCTGTAAATATACCAGTACTTGTGTGAAAAAATTTAAAAAAATGATAGATGGACGGAGCAGAAGGAGAAGGCGGTAAAAGGGTTGACAACCAGCTGGAGTTTGACTTTTTGTTTTGATTCAGTCGTTGAAAGACTAAAGCAGGGCTGTGCAGTCTGGATGACACCTGCAAGAGCACCGTCTTTTCCACACTTCTGTGTTGACGTTTCACACTTGAAGTAGAAAATACAAACCAAGCTTTCATTTACATTTCTTTCTCCCAGAGCAAGACGCTGAAAGGGAATAGGAATCCAGCACAGACTGCGTATGTCTGTAATGCTGTTTCGTAATCTCTGAGTTTATTTCAGGAATGCATATCTTTGGTGCGAAAAATGTTCTTTATTACAGAATTTTCTTGCTATCATGTTGTAGCAGTAGCATTAACTGGCCAAAGACAAACTGAATATTGTTTTGAATTCTATTTTGTGTTACCGTATTTTCCGGACTATAAGTTGCACTTTTTCTCATAGTTTGGCTGGTCCTGCGACTTATACTCAGGTGCGACTTATATATTAATTCATTATGTTACGTTAACAAACCAGACACATGTTCAGTTTGTTGTTTATGATTCGTGTAGCTGAATAACCATCAATGTGTTGTGTTAGCATACTGTACACCTATTCAGCCTATTGTTCTCTATTCTATTGTTATTATTCTAACTTGCCTTTCAAGATGAAATGTCTGTTCTTGGTCTGGGATGTTGTAAAATAAATTTCCCCCCAAAAAATGCGACTTATAGTCCAGTGCGACTTGTTTTTTTCTTCTTCGTTATGCAGAATCCGGAAAATACGGTACTTTGAAAATGCCAGGATTTCCCACTCCTTGAGAGCAAGTGTTCTTTAAATTGAAATGATGTCCCAGCAAGGATTCCACAGTTGCTCTAAAATACTAGCATCAGGCCTAATGAGGATTTGGCCTGGAGCGCCCCCCACAGGCAGCAGTGGGAATAATTTAGTCAAAAATTTAATTTCTCTTTCATCCAGCAATGTGGCTAGTAACTCCGTGGCAAACAAACTGTTCAGAACTGATCCGATGTTTAATTATGGGCATTAAAACTGGGTTTGAACAATTACAGTATTGTACCCAGGGACTACAGAACGAAGTACTGAACCATAGAAAAAGTAACCAGGAAGAAATGACCAAAGTGAGCAGGTTTAACTCAGAACTGTGTAAATGAAATGAAATACTACTCGAGGCAGTATTTTGACGAGGGAACAACATTATAACAAGGCTTTAAGCTCAAAAGAGTTGATTTTTCTTGATAATGTCTCCTTCAAAGCACATAATTGAAGGTACATTTCAATGAGAGTTCAGACCAGTGCCTTAGGAAAAGTGTATTTTGTCCTCAAGGTTGACATTGAGGACAGAATACAGTCTGAAGCCTATGGTAAAGTATGTCCCACACACCTTTGTTGAAACATACATTCATCAGATCATATATAATGGTTTCTGTTTGTTTAATTGAAGTCGGACTAGATTAGATAATTATAGACATTTTACACAGTTCAACAGAAGCAGTTATTGGCTCTCACTTTGTGGCACTGCACGTGTAAAGTATATTTCCCCTTTTATATAAGCACATTAGCGCAGCCACATTTTTCTATAGATTTGAACTCTGCTGGAGGATGAGACTGAGTGAACAGCGCCGTCGCCAGGATCAGAATAGAATTTATTGCCATTGTCAATGAAAGGTTTCACAGGCTAGGAATTTTCTTCCGTGTACTTATGTGCAACATGAAACATAAACTTGTAATAATGATTAATAATAAACTATGGAAAATATATAGCAATTTAACACAACACAAGACGGCAGCATGAATGGGTGAATTTACAGATTCACAGAGGGGCAGTGACTTTCCTGAAGTCCACGACCATCTCCACTGTCGTCTGGACGTTCAGTTCCAGGTTGTTGTGGCTGCACCAGGACACCAGCCGGTCCGCCTCGCTCCTAAGCAGACTCGTGACCGTCCGAGATGAGCCCGATGACGGTGGTCCGGTCCACAAACTTAATCAGTTTTACGGACGGGTGGCTGGAGGTGCAGCAGTTGGTTTACAGGGAGAAGAGCCAGGGGGAAGGCATGTTGAGCTGGTAAAGACCCTGGGAGGTAATGGCCTTGTCCTTAATGATGAATGAATATGAATAATCTTTATTGTCATTGCAACAAGTACAACGAAATTGTAAGTCCCGTTGGTGTATGCCAAAACCAGGACATGTCAATCATATATAATATTTTCCATATATCAATTAGAGGGGACTTGGTGTACCGTCGTCAAAAACACATCTGCAGTAGTATTTTGCTTCATTCTTTATTCTTTGGCTTTGAACTCAGCTTGAGTTGTGTGGTCCTTTGTTGTCTTTTAATTAATTTTTAATGATTTGAATCATTTATTGCTTTTACTCACTGATTGTTTATAGGCTACTCTCTCTGGGTTGTATTTCGTTGCATAGTGATGTTGATCTGTTCATGTGCAGCACTTTGGAAATACTTGTGAAATAATGTGGATGTGTTGGATTCATTCAGGTTTGAGAAATTTTAACTTTGTCTGTCTCTTCTTTTACCACACGCCACACTACAATCTGTAGACCCATGAACATCACAAGACCCAGTCGTTCATGTTTGAGTAAGAAATCTAATCTAATCCATGTTTTGACCCTCCTCACTGTGCAATCTTTCACAGTGACCCTAGACAAGGTTAGTTTAGGCTCAGAGAGAAGAACTCCACATCTGTCATACTGAAATATTGGCGAGGACATGTCCCCATGCAAACCTGGGCCCATGGATTTGTTAGCAAGCCATTGACAAAAACTGGTGGCTTGTATTTTGTGTTTATAATGCTGAATTCCCCTTGATACCAGCGGTCATCATTGGTTTATGTTGTCTTTTCTATAGATGCACCGATGTAGGTTTTTTTTTTTTTTTCTGTCCTATACCTACTGTATACTTGGGGTTAGAGTATCTGCCTATACCCAACACCATGAGGCTTTCTTTATCAATAATTTGTAGCATACAGTACTTCCATGTACTTACTCAACAGTGTCCAATATTTTAGCTTCTGCCCCAGCCACTAGCATCAAAGGAAACTAATGAATTGACTGGATTCTACAGCTTTAGAGCTTGGCATGTCCATATTCACTTATCTAGTTGGTGAAAGTTGTTTTTATTTAACAGTGGGGGAAAAAACAGGATATTGGTTAATGGTTTCGTATCGCATACATACCAGTATACCAGTAACAAATTATAAAATGTGAAAAGTGCCCCTAAAGCAGGTGTATATGCCCCAGCTATAATTATTCGCCCTATTGAATTACATTATAAGACTATGAGACCTTATGAGTGCGTTTCCTGAACTGCCATCATGCCCCTATAATCTTCCACCATTGTTCAAAGTAATCTTTTCCCTCCTCGGGTTCAATTTGCAGCTCAGCGTTGCTCCTGCACCTGTGAACCTGCGCTGGCTAATGCGAGACCCCCCTCTCGCCACTCCCTCACCCCCAACCTCCCCTCCGTTCAGGACAGGCTCATTATGACCCAAGTCAGAGCTCCAAGAGCCAGCGGTGCTCCTGTCTGCATACGTCATCTATTATTCAAAACCACTCCTACAGGTATTTTGCTATTGAACAAGGGCACTGGCCATTCTTTGATTCACAAAAGAGAAATTTGGATGCACAGTAGGGAGTAGTTTAAGGGATTATGAAGACAGGAATACTGTGAATAATGGACCGTAGAAAAGAACAGAAAAACATCTATAAAACCAAGCTATTACATAGGATTAGTTTAGCAGAAAATCCGCCTAGATTGACAACATTAGAGCCTCACAAATGACTCTGCTTGGAATTTTAACAAATAATTTAAAACACTAGAGACCAAAGCTGTTTGCAGCAAATTACATTTTTAAACACTTTGAGAATTGGTGGGCAAATTAATGAGGAATTTGGGTAGCAAGTTAACTTTTTAGCATTCAGGTCGCATCCCAAAACGTGGCGACACTGATTGGATTTGAGTATCAGTCTGAGGGTAATCTAACCATGCTGAAATGCAACCCAGGCAAAAGCCGGATTGATATGGCAGTCCTCATAATGTTAGCTTAATATAATATAAATAAAAGAGGCATATTTCTTATGTATAAGTCTTTTTAACATTTCTTTTGATAAGATGTTTACCGACCTTACTAGTTTTTTCTACTTTGTCTTTGTAGAAGTGAACTTTAATGGCGAAGGGACCTGACATGTGCGCTCCTTACAAAATCTCAGACCTTGGGAAAGCTTATTTAATTCATGAGAACCAATGTGGAAAGGTTTTTTCTGCATAACATCCGTGACCATCTGATAAAGCACGCCCTGTTTTCAGGTCAGAAATCAACATCAACTTGAGAAAGAATACCATTCAGAAACACCGACTCTTTATGATGAGATGGAGTGAGGCACAGCTCATTAGCCCTGAGCTCAATGTGGGTTTTTAGTGCCTCGTGGCCAAAGTCCGCTCCGACTGTGAAGGTAATAATAACCCTCCAACCTTTTCATAATCAGCTTCCATGCAAAGGCCGGGAGAGAGAGAGATGTTCGCCAAGGAGTGTGAAAAAGACTCCAACTTTGATTCAATAATTGCGCACTCGAAGCCGTACAATATCCAATCAATTTCATCCGTGACACCTTCGGGCCTGGTGTTAATTAGATTTTTATATTAAATAGTAGGGACATTTCGAAAGAACCGCTTGGCTAATCTCCATAAAGAAAGTTTCAGGTAACTGGCATAATCAACTCTTTTAGATAAAAAAAAACAACATAAAATCCAAATGATGTTTGCTTTTGTCATAAAATGTTGTTGATCAGGTAAAATGACTCCAATTAAGGATATATGTCTTTAAGTTGGGTAATTTTTATAAGTGGAATATGTATTTTTGCACAACTTATTCCAAGTTAATTGAGATTTATTATTTTATTTTAAATGCTATGAGATTTTTTGTTCTTAATTTTAAAAACTTGTCTTTCTGACAGGTTTTTTATTTTTTTTTATTTACTTACCTAAATCAATTGCAACTTTATTTTGTAATTTTAAGGCACCTAACAATTCAAATATACATTCTCAATGTCAAACAGCACCAGTGGACGAACAAAAAGATAACAGAAAAGACCAAAATATTGCTACATCATCTCGAAACGTGTGATAAAACTTGGACTTATTTCTCGGGCGAAAATGGCTCAGATGTTAGGGTAGGTCGTCCAATATCCGTGGAGGAGACACACTTCAAGACTTCACCCAGCGTAGTGTGCCAGTGACTGTTGGTGGGGGTCAGAGATGCCGATGGGGCGGATTGACAGCCTCAGTCTAGCCCAGGGCAGCTGCGGCTACTGTAGCAAATTAATAATTTTGCCACAATTTTCTTGGGATTAACAGAAGTGTCATTAATGTATTGCTAGATGTACAGTATGGGTGATAATGTCTCTGGAATAGGACAAAGGACGTTCATAAGCGTATCCATTATGTCATATGTCTTGATTGTAACAAATGAATGCGGTGTATATCTACTGCTCAAATGTGAATACAAAAGCTGCTCTGTTTATTTATTTATGTATTCTCTTTGGCTGTGCTTACCACGCTGCTCTTTACTTCCGTGTCAAACTTTGTGAAACTCCCTGCCTCAGAATTTCAATGGAAAGTGATGTTGCCCCAAGGTCAAGAGTAGAGGAGATGCTCAAATAAAAAGAATATATATACAATGGACAACATTGTGAAGCGTCTGCAAAAGTACTATACAGTGGGGCAAAAAAGTATTTAGTCAGCCACCAATTGTGCCAGTTCTCCCACTTAAAAGATGAGAGAGGCCTGTGATTTTCATCATATAGGTACACCTCAACTATGAGAGACAAAATGAGGGGGAAAAAATCCAGAAAATCACATTGTCTGATTTTTTTAAAGAATTTATTTGCAAATCATGGTGGAAAATAAGAGTTTGGTCAATAACAAAAGTTCATCTCAATACTTTGTTATATACCCTTTGTTGGCAATGATAGAGGTCAAACATTTTTCAAGTCTTCACAAGGTTTCCACACACTGTATTTTGGACCATTCCTCCATGCAGATCTCCTCTAGAGCAGTGATGTTTTGACCAAATACTTATTTTCCATAATTTGCAAATACATTCTTTAAAAATCAGACATGTGATTTTCTGGATTTTTTTTTTCTCATTTTGTCTCTCATAGTTGAAGTGTACCAATGATGACGATCACAGGCCTCTCTCATCTTTTTAAGTGGGAGAACTTGCACAATTGGTGGCTGACTAAATACCTTTTTGTCCCACTGTATAGTACTTTTGCAGACGCTTTACAATTGTGTCCATTATTCTATGTATATATTTTCTTTTAATTTGAGCATCTCCTTCTCCTACTCTTGACCTTGGGCAAACATCACTTTCCATTGAAATTCTGAGGAAGGGAGTTTCACAAAGTTCAACTCATCTTTTTAAGTGGGAGAACTTGCACAATTGGTGGCTGACTAAATACCCCCCCCCACTGTATAAGACTAATGCCTTATGATTTTTCATTAGATTACTTTTTGCAGTCTTCACAAATTATTGTTTCATGATATGGAACAGATTGAGGATTTTGTATTCTAAATTTCCTTTGAAACATAAATTATATATTGCCCATACATGATTATTATTTTTCTAGTAGTGGGATTTATTTGTTTTGTCCGCCACTGTCTGTCCGTTAAGCAGGCTCTCTGAAAGGTATGAAATATGCTTATGAAATCTTATGAACTCATCCCGGTGAAGCATTGGGATGTTGGAAATGTGTTAGAAAGGTTAGGAATGAGTTTGAAGTGTCGCTCTGGGCCAGGGACCCTTGATCGGTGAGCTGTAAATAGACTGAGTAAAGCGAATATAAGATTCTTTAAACTTACATGTTCCTCAAAAAGCCCTAGTCTAAATCCTTCATGCTGTCCTTGTGCTGCTGACCCAAATTGAAAACATGTTATATCATTTCGAACGAAACTTCTTTGATTATAAGTGAGGATGTCAATACGAATGCTGCTTTGAGCAAACTTTTTTCCTTTTATGAAATATTCAAATGTTGAGCCGTAATGTTTATATCCCGGGTTCTTGAGATCTGAAAGTCCAAGAAAATGATGTAGACCAGACAAGATTACAATCAAACAAACTGAAGGGTGCTTAAGATTTTGTACATTGTTCAAACGTATTCATTGTTCAATGCCACCCACTTGCGCAGCCCCCCTCTGGAACTGTTAATAACTCCTATTAGCCTTTTAATCACTTGTTCGAAACTTTCTTCTTGACATTTGATGTCAATGTTTGAACGACTTGAGGGAAATAACATCGGCGTTCTCCGAAGCCCATGTTTAGAATGAGTCAGTGCTAATTGA
Organism: Lesueurigobius sanzi; assembly: GCA_900303255.1. Taxonomy (NCBI): domain Eukaryota; kingdom Metazoa; phylum Chordata; class Actinopteri; order Gobiiformes; family Gobiidae; genus Lesueurigobius; species Lesueurigobius sanzi. Next base: position 9,708 of record OMNZ01106260.1, on the reverse strand, counting down.
AATGGATATGAGTGAGTTGGAGGAGAGGGCTGCCCTGCCCCAACAGCAGGGGGTCTTTAGAGGCTGTTGCTCACCACACTGCCCGCTGCGTCTGCCCGCTCTCTGCATCTGGCTTGATTTGGAGGAAAAACTTACATGCACATTCTGAATTTACTGAGAGTCAGTCAACCAGCATCTTAATAACATAGAGCTATGTAGGGCTGGGCGATATGAGGATTAAAATCCAATCGTGATCTGATCTCCTTGACAATCTGGTTTTTTGGTGACATCGTCATATCATGATTCATTGTTTTTTTATGATTAAACCAGAACAAACCAGGAGAAAACTAGGTCTAAACCAGGTCTAAAATCAGACAATGAACTTGGATTAAGCCGGGACTAAACTAAGAAGTAAACTGGGCTAAAGCAGAGACTGAAATCAAGGTCTAAACCAGGACTAAACTAGGGACTAAACCATGGACATAATGACCAGCGTTCAAACAAACCCTGGTCCGTTTTTCATGCTAGAGCGACAGCAAAATACACACTCATTATTTTATTTCTTAGATCCAATCAAAAGCAGTCTGCATGAATGTTTTAGTTACATTAACAACACAAAAAAGTCCCCAGGATCCCAAGTACACAAAGTTGATGTGCCCTAGTTACTGTGTAAAAATATTTCTTTTGCAAATTAGCTTAGACAAGCATATGGACGAATGCTATATGCACAGAAGAAACTCACCTGACTGGACTGTCCAGCAACCACTGGTCTTCCACAGCCTTTTTGTTCCTCTGAGGAATTGGCACATAAATTAATATTTCATAATTACATGGCAGTGATTTATGCGTTCATAAGTGTTTTTGTCTTGAAGCTAGTGGCTTAAAATATAACCAAGATTTCAACAAGCCTGTCTTTAGTATAAAATCTCCTTTGTTGTCTCATTTATATTTTGGTTTTATTTAACATATTTAGCTCTGAAATTAAACCTCACATTGATGTTTAATCCAGTGAAGTCTTTACATCTTACGTAATATTTTTAGCACATACCTGGCTGTGTAGCACGAGGTCTTCGGTGCGAGACACTGCTAATCTATCAAAGAAAAATAACCGGAGCCTCAAACCTAAAAGGAGTCACACATGTCATATGGTAATTGAGTGTACAAGGATAGAATTAGTCCTCAGTACTCAGGCCAATTATCATTTCCCTACATGTTACAGTCTGGGTCTGATCTCAGTGGCTGCGATACATCGGTTGAATTTCTTCGGACCATTCAGCGAGCGGGGGAGGCGGGTGTTGGTGTAGGTGACGTCAAGCATATACAGGAAATGATAATACGGATGGCTAAGGCCAGGCTAGCGATTGGGTGAAATCAGATCCAATCGTTTCGAACTTTAAAAGGAGTGTAGGTTCTCAGTCGTACAAGAGTTGTCCATCGTAGGCAAAAATTCTTCAGTCATCATCTGTACTCTGTAGTTGAAGTGTAGGACGTTTCGATCTTAGTGCAAAGATCGTCATCAGTTTAACGTCGTTATTAAGCTGATGACGATGTTTGGACTAAGATCGAAACGTCCTACACTTCAACTACAAGGCAAGGCAAAGGCAAATTTATTTGTAGAGCACAATTCATACACAAGGCAATTCAAAGTGCTTCACAATTTCATAAAATTACAAGAAAGCAGATAAAATCAATCAATAAAACAAATATAATCATTGACTAATTACATTAAAAGTGACATTAAAAGTGAAGAGGCAGATA
>OMNZ01106257.1:0-17971 GCA_900303255.1 Lesueurigobius sanzi | reverse complement strand
TTACGAACCATTCATTGAGCAGCGTGGGCAAAAATTCTTCAGTCTTCATCTGTACTGTGTAGTTGAAGTGTAGCGCGTTTTAATCTTAATCCAAAGATCTTCACCAGCAAATGATAACTTAACACGCTCGTGGGTCTCTTAATCCCGGTCATATCACCACTGTCATATACTTGCAAAATACAATAATTTAAGTTTTGAAAGATTGATCATGCACTCAAATCTCTGTTGTTCAAGATAATCAATGGCACTGCAGCTCCTCCTCTAAAAAGGTTTATTTGGCTGAGCTCAGAAACCTCATCTCGGGCCACTCGCTCCACTGTTCGGGGTGAATACAGGATTTCAAAATGTGAAACAGCATTCGGCAGCTCGGCGTTCTCAAGTGTGGCCATCAGACAGTGGAATATGTTACCAACAGAGCTGATCACATGCACACATGTTCACACTTTTACATCAAGCCAAACAATGGCTTATTTCTAATCAAACGTGTCCCCACAATGTCATTTAAGTGTGTAGTGATTTGTTTTAATCATTGGGGAAATTAATGCAAAGTATTTTTAATATTGATGTGTAATTTGTATTTGTCATCAGGCTGCCCAGGGACGACAGGTGGAAATTAGCACTTGTGCTACAACCTGGTACAATGCATCTCTCCTTTCTGAGGTTAATGTTTATTGTGTACTGTCCCTGTTCAAATAAATAAAATAAATAAATAAATAAAATTAAGAGGAAACCAGTAGGAGGAGTTAAAGCGAACCCCCGACTGACATGGCATGTTTGTCAGTCGGGGTTCGATTTAACCTCTAGGTCCCACCTCTCTTGGTACTAAAGGTTGGAAAACATCTAAGCCTATTCATACCTAGTTCATTGAGCATGGTAATAGAATAGCAAGGAATAACATGAAATAATAGAAAATACAAAACTGCTTCCTGGTAATGTATGGTTTAATACTGGCTTTGGGTTATGATTACTGAAATCATTAGTGGCTATTGTGATGCTTCAATATTACCATGTTTATATCACTGAATTTTCATGGCATTATTTTTTTTTTTAAGAGAAAAGGGGGAACAAAACATATTAATGAACATTAAAAATAAATGTAAATATACCAGATTAATTAATTCATTTCCATCTACATACCCCCTGGCAGGCTGTTGTCACAGAGACATAAAACACAAGCTATAATACTGTACACATATACAGTTAAACAAAACAGAGAAAGACATGAACAGAGACTGTACAATTATATTCTATATACTAGTTACAGCTATAAGAATGTCAATGTTTGTATTAGTATGACAAAAATGTAACCGAGTTACACTACTTAGTTACTTTTTGCAAAATATAAAGTGAAAATAGCGAGCAAAAGTGTAGTCAAAGATGTCCTTTTCCTTATTCCCTTCCCTCTTCCCCATTCATTTGTGTTTTGTTTTGATGACGTTAGCGACACAAGCTTCTTTCTACAGTATCCAACTTGATTTAGGGAGTTGCACTTGTAACTTGAGTTACTTAAATTGTAATGACTATTGTATTACTGGATTTTGTTGGAAGTAATATATTATATTCCTCGATTAGTGAAAAAAGTTATATATTTCTGTAGCTAGTTACTTTTGAAATATGTTGCCCTCAACACTGGACAAAGCTGAACACAGACAATGAATGAATGACAGTGGAAAAAGAACCAGATTCATCTGTATTGGGCATCCTCCCATTGCAACGAGCCCATTACTGTGCACTAAGGTGCTGTGCTAAAAACTGTTCTTAAATCTATTTGTCCTGGTCTTAATGGTCTTATTGATTTACTCACACAGCTCATGGTGGTTCTAGTGCAAATATATGTGACTTTCTCTTTTCAATGCCATATTTTCTTACATAGACAAGATCAAAGTGAAGTTCATACCACATATGCCTAAATAGTAGTTCTGTGTGGAGGCAGCCTGTTCTCCACGACTCCGGTTTTCCCTTTTAATCTAAAACTGTGGTTCAAAAGTCTTATAATCAATGCATCACTGAACATGACAACAGGTATTTCAAATGCGAAAAAGGTTTGGTAGGGCAAAATGTCAACCATCTGTCAGCAGCAAAACCACTCCACTTTCTCAAACACTGACCATAAAGTTGAACTTACCAAAAGTTAATATTAAGTGTCTCCTGCCTTACCTGTTGTGACAGAATAGTCTCTCAATCAATATAACCCCATGAGGTGCATCTCACAGCTTATTCTAAGTGTCAGAAGGAAGCTTTGGTTGTCATTGTATATTAAACCCAACAGGCCTCCTCTTACAGTACATATGTTAACAGCCCGAGAGCCACATCCAAATGGAGCCCGATCCCCGTGGACTGTTTTCACTTTGCTGGGTCAATGGCCATTCCCTACTCTGTTCCAGCGACGTGTCCTCAATAAAGAATCTATGGAGTGTAAAATGCATTGTGCCTCCTGCCTAAGTGCACCCTCGTTCGGCGGCGGGGAGCGAATCGAGCCTGTTTGGGTGAATATATGCAAAAGTCCCTGTCTGTTTTTTGCCTTTCAAGCGAACACGGGCGAGGTATTGATCCGCCGCCTCCCCATTGTGTTGTAAAGCGCAAGTGACACCAAACTCCCAGACACAAACAGCAGTGGCAGCAGCAACATTCAAAGCCTATTTTCTACGCGGGGAAGCAGCGCAGTTTAATATGGCACAGAATGAGAGAAGCGCACACTGAGCCAGAGTGCATTTTGACCACAGGGCGTGAAGACATGCGGCCAGAGCCACTGTGGCAAAGTAAATAGACACATACTGGAATATCAGAGGGCATGCAACTGGTTTGTTTGTGCTGTATGAAGCAAGTAATTTCCTTTCTGTGTCTTGGGTTGCCCCCGCAGATCATGTGCAGTAGTGTGCAGCGATTCATATATTGATCTGGCAAAACATACATTTATGGATGAGGTGGGGAATTGGCAATACGCTGTATTTGTATATCTGGAACCTGGAGTTTGATCAGGAGCCGAATGTGAATGTTTAAGTTTTCATACAGTGTCTAGATTGTGTGTTGGAATGGGACCGTTATTTTGTGGAAGAGGTGTGCAAGCAATCAAACAAACACAGTGAAAAAGTGCTTCTCAGTAATAAAAGCATATAACAACGTGTTTTAAAATACAGATATAAGTATGATCAATCGCAGCACTGAGTCAGTAGGACTAGAGTGCTTTCCAGACAAATAGGTTACAGGTATATCGTGCTTTTTGAGGGCATCTACTGAGCCCAGAGAGTGCAGCTCAAGAGGAAGTTAATTTCAAAGACCTCAGGCTCCAAGCCGAACTGTAGGCCTCAAGTGAAGCGCAATGAGAGGAGCCTGTAGCACAGAGACTTTAAATTGAACACTATACAGAAAAGCCGCCTGGCAAACCAGCCTAACTCCATGTGTGAGATACATTGGAAGACAGTCTGGGATTGTGGCGTTGGCTGGCTTTCAAATTCCAGACTAGAGGCGGGACTAATAAACCCATCGCAAACCAATCAGAGAGACATGGATGTGACGTGAACACAGTGGAAAGAATGGCACTAACGTCCTTTTTGAAAAGAAAAAAAAAGTTCAGCTCATTCAAAACAGAAGATAAGGCAGTGGTAAAACATCTCTCCGTTGCGGCCGCCATCTTGACTAGTTTGTTGACTCATTCTGGCGCTGAAAATTACACATCACTAACTCCCGCCTCCTGTGCTGTGATTGGTCTATAGCATTCTCACCAGAGTTAGATCCAGCCAATCCAGCAATCCGAGACAGTCCGGCTGGCTGGCCAGGCTAACAAAAGAGGGAGCTCATGTAGGGATTTCAACACAGGTAATGTAGGCCTTCAAGTTAGTGCTAGTCAAAATGTGGGTCCTGCTGTTGGTACAAATTGATATCAAAATTGGTATCAATACTTTCAATGCCTGGAGTTACCCAAACCAGGAACATCCCAATTCAGAATCTCTTAGTCAGGAGAGCCCTGGGTTCAGAGTGGAACATAATATTGTACATATTGTTTTAATGATTGAAATGAAAACTGGAGCAGCAGAGGAAACCGGAATCCTACACAGACATGACACGTGATGTTGCTGTGATGGGTCTTGTCGGGCAATTTATACAGGTTTCTGTGCTGTTTTCCCACTGGTGGAAGGTGGACGACAGTGCAGTCTGCAGTCCAACTTCTTCAGTGCAGCATCCCAGGAGTGCAAAAGCAAATAAGCCCCCTCATCCCGGTTAACGGGCCGAGGGCACATTTCCAATTTAAATTCCCTCCTTTATCTAGCGACGGTGTTCATCGCCATCTGTCCCAAAGATTTTAGCTCCATCCTCGTCCATAACGTGACTCACTGCTGTGCAACCATGCTACCCAATAGTAGTGTACATTTTGGAAAGATCTACTCACAAGTTCCCACATTTTCCTTTTCCCTATTGGAATTGGCATTGGTCCATTCCATTCTTGGTATTGAATCGATTTGATATGCTGTGGTACTGTATATACAGTAGCTTGACACAAAAAAAAAAGGAAAAAAGATGGATTTTTAAAGCTATTCCTTTCTTTTTGTTTGTTTATACATGTGGTGAATATATTAAATAAGTGGAAAACTAGTGGACAATAAATATCTTTAGTGAATTAATCTAACAAATGTAGAAACTGTTTAATCTATTATCAACACGGACGCTAATTAAAAAATAGAATGCATTTCTGATAAAGGCTTCAAAGACTTTTATTGTAAAAGGACCAACTCAAAATAACAGGGAGTTCTGACTATTAGAAATTCAAACCAAGATTTCTTGGATCTTTACAAAACTCTGCTTTGCTACATTTTCAACAAGAGTCTTTGAGAATTTGGCAACATTTTGAAGACTTTTCAAAACTGCAAGAAAGAAATTGTACTAAATTCAATGGACAAAACATTTTGAACTAAAAAAAAAGTGTGTGAAGATGAGGCCGTTTGCTGACTACCAAATGAAGAGCCCACAGTCACATTAGTGCAGACGTCACTCAGCGGTGGATCTGAAGGCGCCACAGACAAATGCTGCAAATCTGACTATACAATGGACCAGAGCCTCAGTATGAAGTAAGACTATACAAATAAAGGCTTTGTGGCAAATCCATTTTTAAAGCAGTATTGTATTTTGTTCTTAGGGATGTGTCAGATCAGTCTTTTGAATGGCTTTCCGATACAAATAAGCCGATTAGATCTCTATTCTGCCCTTTCTAAACGTCTGGCAGATAGCGAACAGTCTTGAAAGGAAGACAAGTTTGAATGACTTTGGTTTTCTTTTCTTTACTATATACTTGTAAAACTGTAAAATAAATGAATATAGAAAATGCAATGAGTCTCTGTATATAAAACAGGGGTGGGGAACGTCAGGCCTCAGGGCCGTATATGGCCCACCAGACCATTTGACCAGGCCCCCACGGCATTTTTCATATTTAACATACCGTAATTTCCAACCTTTAAGTCGCTGCTTTTTTCACTGCGGCCTATACAAAGATGCAGCTTATCTAAATCTTCTGGGCTTGTCCAAAACTATCTTCATTTTGGGTCAATGTATTTAAGTTTATGGACGATATCATGGCTTGTGACATCCCCAAGGACACCACTGCTGGGTCTGCTACCCAAGGACTTGTTTCCAAAAAAGACAGATATTTTTTCTAAATGATTCTGATTGCTACTAAGGAGGCAATAACAAGAAACTGGCTTAATGGGGATCCTCGCCGATTGGAACAGGTTCAAGGGATTGTGGAGGAGGTGCACTCGATGGAGAGACTGACCTTCTTTCTGCGACTACAGGGTCATTTTCAACGCTGGTCCAAGTGGTTAGATCATAAACAGAGGCTTGTTATCTCTCCCGCTTGATTTGATCAAGTTTTGTGTGTTTCTTGACACGTTGTTGTGATCAGTGCCCCTTCTTTCCCCTTCTGTTGTGTTCAAAATTTAAAAATAACAAAATAAAAAGCTATCTAAAGATTATTTACAGGCTAACAGCCACTAGGGGCGCTCCAGAAGGAAAAGCATGTGTCACTGTTGACCCTCTGGGGTAAAATGCCTGGCTGATCCATGTGTGGAATGCCTGGATTTTATTTAGCCTGCCCAAACCAGAGTGCACGCAGCACTGGCCCAAATCTGCAGTGAGCGGTTTACGTGGTTCAACGTGGTGTCAGGCGAGAGACATATAGTGGTATATGGATAGTGGTCAGCTGTACTCACTGTGGTTGTGTGACGAGGAGAGGACAGAGGAGAGGACCCGTAGGAATCTCTCTGCGGTCAATCGTGGAGCGACCCTCGGGAGCGGGTAGGGAACTGTCGGGAGCGGGCATGTCTGTATTATAAGGCCCTTGCAGTACTTTATAAAAATTGATTTGGTCCTTGATGTGAAAAAGGTTCCCCACCCCTGATATAAAATAACGAAGAATATATCACAAACATCTCAACAAAATGTATGCAACAATATAACCAGCACAAAATATATCTCATAATTACACTGAAAAGTCAGCTTTAGCTGTGGCTAATTAGCCTGTTTCGCATAATAAGCTCCAAACACACAACCTAATGGCACAGGACAACAACATAAACCTATGATAAACCTCCCAAAAGCTCTGTGGTAGACACATTACACTTTTATCAGCACAAACAGAAACTTCTGCCCTTGCTCATGGCTTTGTAAAAAACAAAGATGGCTGCCGAACAAACTTCCTTTACAAGTAGCGAACTGGCCACAAGAGGGCAGTGTAGTAGTGAAAATCCTTAGGGGACAGCGTTATCTCAAAACTGAATAGAGACAGATCATTTGACAATTTGACACAGACAAACAGAAACTCAGAAGAACAGAAAAGCTGCCCAAATGCTTTTTACACTATATTCATTCGCCACAGAAATGGGAGTGTGGCCCTGCAATCGAAACCGCCAGCCTCCCAATTATAAAACAATCTGCTTTTCCATCTGAGCCACTGTATCAATTGTGCTTCAGGATATTCACTGTGGATATGTCTTTACAACAGCGCAAACCCAATATATTGGCTCTGCAGAAATGTGGACGGGAATGGTTTGTATTAAAAACATGCAAAACAAACAAAGAGTCTATCTCAACCTGGTCGAGGTGCACTCTGTACCGTATTGCATGTACTAGTCAGGAATGTAATTAAATCTATTTGCAATTTTTCATTTTGTCAATAAAAAGCTAGTGGCCTTGATCCTGTTGCCATTGGGAATATTAGAAGTGAATCAACATTCAACAAAACATTTAAATTGAGTGATATAATAATGAAATTAAATAAATATGAGGAAATATGTGTGTTGCACTAATTCTGTTTCTGCTTTATTTTGTTGCTATATTAGCTAAGAGTTGTTCAGAGGGGATTTTGGATATCTTTTTAAATACTTGAATAAACTAGTTATTACTCTTGTTTGTTGGGGCTCAAAACTCAATAAATCAAGCTAGGGATTAAATATTGACAAATCCCTCTGACAAATCGTTCAAAATATTCTTAAATACAAGACTGGGAAGTTTGGTGTCTGTAGGCGCTTCTAACGTGGAGATCTTGCCGCCACAATGTGAGAAAAATGTATTTTTTTAAATCAGTGCAATAACAAAACATTAAAGAGGACAGTTAATTGTTTCCAGGTGAAAGTATAGAGCAAACTGGCCCAAAACCTGAAAATTGCAGGTTGAGGACCAGCTCTGAAAATTTGCTGAATGTCTCTCCCTGTCTTTCATCCGGTGCTGTCCTGTCAACAATGAATAAAGCCTACAGGTCAACAAACTAAACAAAAATCCTTAAAACAACATAGTGGTGGTGGTATTCATCCATGTATTTCTGTCCTTGGGCAAGACACTTCACCCATCTTGCTGTTGCATGTTAGTGGTGGTGGTGGTTGGAGATGTAACAGGTGCAGATCGACTGCCACACCTCTGTCAACCAACCCCAGGACAGCTGTGGCTTAGTAATACAGAGTGTGGGAAGTTTTTTAAATTCCATTACTTTATTCAGCATGATGCAATAATGACAGTAACAATAATATCACTGATATCAATTGGGCCTTTTTGTGTGGAGTTTACATGTTCTCCTTGTGTCTGTGTAGGTTTCCTCCGGGTGCTCCGGTTTACCTTACAACTAAAAACATATACATAGATCAGGATGAATGAGAGTGTTTGTGTGAACGAGTGTGGGACAACGGATGAAAATTAGCCTAAGGCTACAATCCGGAGTGGTGTGTTTACATGCATGGTTCTTGTGTGCTCATTAACATGCACTGTTCCAACCAAATAAACAAACAAATACAATTCCATGCAGAACAGGAGCATGAGGAAGAGTCTTATATTTCATGCCACTTTATGTAAACTAAAAATGACACAGAATAAATCACTCATCATTTATTTGTACAATCAAGAAGAAGAAGAAGACGAACAGCTTTATTTACTGTATATAGCGCCTTTCACAGACAGAGTTACAAAGCGCTTTACATGAGATGATTTTGCATTCACTCCAGTGGTAGCCAGCTGCCCCTTGAGGCAGACTGACAGAGGTGTGGCTGGACACATCATGCGCCAACGATCACCACCATTCACGCACCCAGACATCATTCATCCTGGCCTATTGTACATGTTTTTGGTGGTAGGGGAATCCGGAGCACCTGGAGGAAACCTACGCAGACACGGGGAGAACATGCAAACTCCACACAGAAAGGCCCCGTCCTGGCGCGCAAGTGCTAACCACTGCGCTACCCTGCCACAGTGGTTAGCTGAATATTAATGTGAGTGGTAATCACATTAATATTCAGTACAATCACAATATCTGCCTCATTATCGTTTACATTTCGAACACGCTTCTTATCAGCGTCTTACTGTCTATAGTTGTCAAATATTTATTGTACATTTTTCATGGTTGCGCCTTAAGAGACCCATTTGTTGACAAAGCTTTTTGGATAAAGAGCGAAACGTCCCACACTCCATCTACAGAGTACAGATGAAGACTGAAGAATCTTTACCTAAGATGGACAACTCCTGTACGACTGAGAACCTACACAAACAATTGGTATTACATGATTGTCATGATTGTAAAGTGCAATACAAACAGGAGCCATTAATGTTTGTGTAGGTTCTCAGTCGTACAGGAGTTGTCCATCGTAGGCAAAAATTCTTCAGTCTTCATCTGTACTCTGTAGTTGAAGTGTAGGACGTTTCGATCTTACTCCAAAGATCGTCATCAGCTACTGAAGGCCTGGAGCACGCTGTGGGTTTATAAAGGCAAGAATTTTTGCCTACGAAGGAGCCATTAATATTCAAGTTAAAACGAAAGTCCAAGGCTACATTGTCTGTATGTCTTTAAAAAAGCTGGAATCACTGGAATCTAGCACCTTTAGTGCCTGGGAACCATGTAGCCCATCCGTCCATAGGAGTTGGATCCCTTCCCCAATGTGGTTCTCCTCGAGGTTTCTCCGTTTTGTCCCACGTGGTTTTCTTGAGTTTTTCCTTGCCACGGGGGAGGGTCTAAGGATATGGGAAACCCCAAGCTGACATTTCATTGTTTGATGTTTGATATTGACTTGTTTTGTGTTTGTACCAACCTTTGAGATGACTCCTGTTGTGATATTGGGCGTTACAAAAACTTGTATTGATTGATTTAACTATAGCAATACACTCACATGTTATTGACGCAATCCCTTACACTTCACTTGTCTGTCTCGGCGCACTGCTATAATCCATCAAGCATGTTCGGCTATGTGCGCACTGTGAGTGAAGGCACATAATGGCCCTATATATCCACGGACATCAGGTAGCAGGCACCTCCTTTTGCCTCTCCGAGTCTCCGCGCATTTGGAACGAGGTCTGCTTGAACGAGCCCGGGGCCATGCGCTGACAGCAGACGGCATGCATAGCTAAACTTAATACAGCACGCTTGGTAGCATTCTCACTTTTGACGAAGAAAGGCCATATATGCGCGCAGCTACAAGCCTCCTGTAGCATGCATGGCCCCATGAACGGCCCTGCATATTTATACGACGGGGAAGCGTGAAAGGGACATTAGATAAGAGCTTTCGTATGTCCCGCCTCGCTATTGTTTGCTGAAATAGCCCGCACTTGAAAGCATCTAAATAGCCATGCATTTATGTATAAAGAACGAATGGTAAGTGCCCGCCATAGCTGCAAAAAAAAAAGCTATATAAAAGTAATTTGGCTATTACATCAGGCAGCTTATGAAACCTTAAAATAAGCCGGAGAGTGTTTGGAGTGCAAAGATCACCCAAACACTCGGAAATGGGAGCTTTCTGGGAGAATTTCGAGGTATAAAACGAAGCTAAATCACATTACAAAGTAGGTGGGGTTGAGGAAGGGGTGACTAAATAATTGTGACAGTCGAAGATTTCTTTTCAGTGCTTAGGAACTTTGCAGTAAACATGGCGTGTATGAGGAATGCCAATGCATCCGAAAAAAAAAAAGAAAAAAATCATCCTCTTTTCGTGTAGGAGGTTCTGGGCATTTTAAATCTGAATCTCGCAGGGTGCTTTGGATACGTTTGGTCGTTTGGTGGATGTAGACAGCTCACCCAAGACGCTGGCTGGTGGGATGCTGGTCTCGCTGCTGTAGGAGAGGACTGGACCCCACTGCTGAAAGGAGAAGAAAAAGAAAAAGAAAAAAAAAAAAGCATGCACTCACAGGCTCGACAAGAGGACAGCTCTGGCAATGACACAGTGCTCCCTAGTGGCAGCTTTTAGTGTTGCAAATTAGAGTGAGAGGAGGAGACGGGAGGAGGCAGGCGTGAGAGGAAAGCATGTGAAAAATGTGCTATTTTCAAGCATATATTTTTATTCAGAACACAAATAAGGCTGCAAATAGTACATGCTTTGTTGTAATGTATTGTTGTCATAATTATAGACCCACGATTCTCAATAGGGATGGACAATGCAGTCATATCGGATTCGATCTGATACCAAGTAACACTGGGGATAAAATTTCAAAATGTAATACCAGCACCAATGTGTTTTACATTAAAATGCATTGAAAGTAAGAAAACAACCCCCAAAAATCTCATGTTGTTCACTCACCTGCTTAATCTGATTGATAATGGGAAAATTTAAGTCATATGTACAAAATACTCATCTAAAATTAAAAAAATGAGCAGAAAAACAAAATAAATTATTTAAAATGGCATAATTTTGAATAAATTAAAGTATTGATATTTATCGATACTTTCAAATCCAGCTCCAGTATCTTAGTATTTTAGTAGGCCTATCCATCTGCCCATTCCTAATCCTCAAACGGTGTCTCTTGCGCTGGTGGTACTCCGGCGTGTCTGTAATTCCACATTTTATTCTCTTTCAAGCAATAATTTCGGTGTTTTTCCCGTTTTCGGCATGGTTTACACTCATTTTAGAGGTTTTCTGGGACTTGGGATTTGTATTATCCCATGAGGTGGCACAACATGTGAAGATGAAACACTGGCTGAGATAATTAACAATGCATTGCACATTTTAACATTCTGGGTTGTGTTCTCTTTGGGAGAGAAACGGGTTTTGAACAAAATTTCCAAATAGAAAATTGATAAATGATCATTATTTGGTAGTGGTTGGATTCACAATCCTGCCATATTGTTCTTTTAGCTGAAAGTCCTTTCTACTAGCCAACATCACTAACATGTTTTTGAATATTGTCACCACTTTTGGACACCTTTATGAGAAAATAATTAGACCTTGGTTCATATGTTTTGACAGAGAAGACATTGAACTTTGTGATCATTTTTGTTTCATGTGGATTGGCCCAAGTATTGCAGGTAAATTAGCAATAAACCATCATAATTTTCCTGCCACCTGACAAAAAAAACATGATTAACATTGATGCACAACGACAATTAAGCATATTATAATTTTGAACAGGAAATAACGATAATAAAAGCTGTTTCCTCATGTATCTGTCTCATTCCTATGGCGTCCTCTGATTCACTTAACATCGTGGCAAATAAGATGATTGCACACGCAGGATTTGTCATTCACACAGAGTACATGTATTAGCTATAGCTTACTGTACATGCTTAGGCTCTGTCTGTCTGTCTGTCCGCCCCCGCCCCCTCGCTCACTCTCTCTCTCTCTCCCTCCTTTATGAAATCCTAATAAAGGATTAGTAATGGAAGAATGAGACGCACGTCCCACACACCCATCCTGTCCTGATATTAAAGTGAGAGCGGCACTACAGGAGCGTGATCTGCATATTTAATTTCTCGCAGAGCTGATGGTGTGCACGGCGGGGTCAGGGGCTGGATTAAAAATACTTGGACCAACGTCTGGAAAAAAGCGCCAAGGAATGTGAGGGTTTTTATGATTCTGAGATGGATTGAACCTTAAAAGAACTCAAAATCACTAGACGCATAAAAAAAATGACAGCTGAACAACTTTGTAACTCTCCACGGGCTTTATACGGATTATGTAAGTAAATAGCTTGACAAGTTGAAAGCTCTGTCAATAGGTGTTCTAACAGGAGAGAAACATAAAATGTAATAGTGGAGTCTCTATTTTATGGGGGCACTGTTTACTAGAAGATATTCCTTTTTTGGCACCCATTGATACTTTAATTTGTACTTGCAAATAATTACAGCACAGGGCATTTCAGTCTGAAAATAATCTGTTAAAATGCACAAATATTGTTAGCATTTAAAGGAGCTGCAGTTTGTTATGCTCCCAGAAGGGCTTTAAAGAGCCTATCTCACCTCCCATTGAGACTAGTTCAAAACCTATAGGGTAGATTTGAGTCTCCGAGACGTTGGGAAAATTCAAACAATTTTTCTGAGACAAGTTGGACACTTTTTCCAAGTTACCATCAGGTCTCGGGGAGGTCTCAATTCAGATGCGGCGACGTCTCGGAGACGCCTCGAAGACTTAAGAGACCTCGTTGACACGTCTCCTCGGTCACGTTCAAAATAAGTCTCCACAACTGAACTGAAATGAAAGCCATGAAAATCATTGGTAGGAGAGAGTATCCTTCTTTACAATCGATCTTTGAAACCTCTGTCCGGTCACAGACCAAAAACATTCTAAAAGAGCCTTGTCATGTGCTCTTTAGTGAATATGAGTTGCTTCCATCAGGAAAGCGTTATCGGTAAAAGGTTTGTAAGGTACAAAAGCAACCGATACAAAATTATTCCTGTATCGGTTTCCCTTCTTAACAAGCGCGGTTAGCTGGAAGGCTTATGGTAATGATGGATTCTGATTTATGCTGTTATGCTGTTCATTGTGCATAAGTGTAGATATTGTTGCTGTGTGGTACAGCCATGTCCCTAGTTGAGATTATTTAGATGAACCGACTGTTGTCCAACTACTACTGTCGTTACTGTTGCTGTTCTTATTGTTGTATAGTATTGTATTTGATGTAAGGCTGCTCTGGATTGATACTATTGTATGTTGTGAATGTGATTTTGCACCAATGGCACTGTTAGCCCAAGACAAATTTCCCTCTGGGACAATAAAGTTTAACCTAACCTAATTGAGACCTCTCCAAGACCTTTCTCCAACTAGTCTCCCGCAACTCCTTGGAGACCGGGACACTTCGGAGACGTCGTGGAAACTCAAGTCTGTGAGGCTTGCGAACTAGTCTCCAGAGCAGAGAGATAGGCTCTTTACCAAGCATTTGCTCAAGTGCAAAACAAGCATAGCACGTGCAAAAGTCGATCAGCAGCAGCTTCATTATTTTTTTACTCAAGCAGAATTCTCTCATTTATATGTCAGATTTGGGGCTCCAATACTATGATGTTGCGTTCACACCAAAGGCTGCTTGGACGGCAAAGGTGTTGGGTTTACATTCAAAATATATGGTAGATGTGGCAAGGGGCGTCAAGACATCGTGCATCTTCATAGGATCCACTGGTGTCCAAGTTTGCTCAGTGCTGACGAAGCTCTTTGGATGAAGAGCGAAACGTTCTACACTCCAACTAGAGTACAGATGATGAAGAATCTTTGCCTACGATGGACAACTCCTGCACAACTGAGAACTTACATACTGGTTTAAATATGTGCCACGGCGTAATCTTCAAGACACCTTCAATTTGATGAAAATTGGCTTAATATTCACGGAGATATACGCTCTGAAGCCCAGTGACAACATGCAATGTCACATAAAAACAGCTGATCAGATAAAGCACTGCGAACATAGATCCACAACGCACAAAGAAAAGGCACAGGGCATGTAACTTCTCACGATATCACTCTGTTGGAGACTAATACTGTAAACGCTACCAGGTCTTATAATATACCCCTGTGAAGAATCTGGATGTTAGGAATGCACTATAAGATAGGAATAGGTTTGGACCATAATTAATGAAAAAAATGACCTGAAAAGGCCAAAGCCAGACGTTGGCCCTGTAAAGCCATTCGTTTCTTGCCATGCAACAGTTTTCATCATTTGAGCCGCACTAAGAATTAAAAGTGACAACAGCGGCGGTGCCTGGAAACCCAGAGACAGGCTGATAATTGGATGGCTGGGCAGGAGAGCAGGAGGAGGCGCCCATAGTAACGACATGGAGGAGAATAATTACCCAGTCTCATGTGGAAGTCTCATTGTTAAAGGGACTGAGTCTGATGCCACCGCAACAGACTGACACTATGTCGACACTATACGGCAACGAGATCATGACAACACAACCGCACAACTCAAGCTATAATTACAGACTCAGGGTTTGCAAATATAACCATCACAACTGCAGGGTCAGTAAAGTAAGTTCATGTCACTGCGTGCACTTAAGAAGGCGAGGCTTCTAAAGGGCATGCAGGTGACCTGGCATGTGCGTAACACTCTGATTTGATTTCTAAACATTATCAATCTGGGATGGCTTCGGTCTAGCCTGGCCTTAGCCATCTGTAAACTCCGGTCAATTATCATTTCCCTACATGTTACAGTCTGGGTCTGATCTCAGTGGCCCGCGATACATCGGTAGAATTTCATCGGACCATTCAGCGAGCGGAGGAGGCGGGTGTAGTAGGTGACGTCAAGCATAGCATAATAAAACGGATGGCTAAGGCCCCTCCCACCTCATAACGGAGTTCTATTGTGAAGATCCAGACCCTCTGTACGAAATGAGTACGAGGGGATGGTAAGACCAGGCTAGCTCTCGTCCAATGTGAAGGGCAGGGACAATCACAGCAATACTTCAAGATTATTGGGTGAAACACCTGTTAGTACCCGCCTACCGTACTTTTGCAGATTCCAGTCGGAGAGAAAAGCACAAACGTCTCTTTACTTTTCCCTTTTCAAAGCAGAAATAGCACCATTTCAGATAAAACAGAGTCAATTGCGGCATCAAAAAGCAAGCCCTCAGACACAGCCATGTTTGTTTTTCTTCGGCAGGGCATTTGGTGCTACGTCAGGACCAATGTTCCTGTTTTTTTTTCTGACTAAAGGGATGTCAGAGTCATGGCATTTCTTCTCAATGGTAAATTTTCTGAATAATGGGTCGGAACAATGGGCCGACTCCCATCATTGGTGCCTTTTGAGAAGTATTTTTGTGAGTTTGTGAAATCACAACATTTCGCAGCGCCAGGTTAGGTGAATAGGGGGGGGGGGGATTAATTGCGTAAATATGAAACTTTTTCTGTATAGTACTGACATAAATATGAGAAAAAATCACATAGAAAAGTGAAATGAAAGCTCAAGTTGCTTGATATGGTTTTTAATAAACTTGATATCAGTTGCAGAGTGATGCACTTACAGTATGTGCAGGGGATGGAAATGGAACTACTGCAATGGGGATAGATCAGTTGGTAGAGTATTCAACTACTAATCCAAAGGTCGGTGGATGATCCCAGGTCCTACCAGTTCATACAGTTGCTACCAATGCAACCATTTCCTATTGAAAAGTGGCTTACCTTGTGGCCAGAAGGTTGGTGATTCAATCCCAGTTCTAGTCAGCGCTGTCTTCGTCTTGGGCAAAGCATCACATGAAATTCCGCAGAAATGGCCCACACTTTACTTTAAATGACTTCTTGTCTTTCACTTCTACTGTCGAGAGCTAGTTCAAAACTTTTTCCAACTCATTAAACTGAGGCTTTTGAGTTTGAGTTTTGACCCTCCGAGTTTCTGTGGCGCATTAAAAACAAGTTTAACTCAAGGACTTCAACTGGGTATCGCTTTTTTGTAGAACTTAGATAAAGTTGCATATGAATTCTTAAAAAGAGTTGGATTTCTTTGCAAATACATTTTTCTATAGCCCCTGTTGTTTATTTGTTAATGACAAATCACCATCTCTTGTCTCTCTCTCCTTTAGGCAGTCCCTTGAAAGAAAAAAAAAAAAAAAAACACTTTTTCCGTTCGCACCGACCTGTGTGACATGTCCCCTTTTCATCCGTGCAACAATTCATCTTAGTTATCCCTTTAAGAAGAAGGAGGGTGAAAAAAATCACTGCTTTTTTGGGGCAAAACATCTGCCACAATGGAGCTAATTAACCTTTCGGCTGTGGAAAATACATGCCCGAACAAGACAGGAGAGGCGCGCTTAAGTACGCATCGAGGGAGCGGACGCGGAGCAACGCGAGGAACGCAGACATTTGAACACTTTGTTGGGGTAAAAAGAGGCAGAAATCCACTCAAGGAGAACGGATTTACATTTATAATATCATCACGATAGCAGCGGCGCGCGGTCGTACTCGCCAACGCAGATATGCACTTTGAGATAACACATAAAAACGGGGCTGTTGTGATTGCATTTGTATTCGCCGATAAGACTAATAACTACTTATGATTTATTCAGTGTTTCGGTCCCAAATTATAGCCTTTGAGCAAAACAAACAGAACTGTAAGTAATAGCTCACCCCACGCAACCCCAAATGTGGCTGTAATGTGCTTTCAGTATGGAAATGGCAAGCTATTTATTTTGTGTTTTTAAGTGAGCATCTCTCCGCCGCTCATTATGTTGTTACGGACTATTTTGCGGTGTCTATCGTCGGCTGTTTTTGTTTAACTTAAGTTTCTTCTCCGCTGGGGGACGGGAGCAGCTCGGGTTGTCGAGACGTTTGCTGTGTAATCAAAAGGTTAACTTCTAGGAGTTCATTCTAGAAAATGGCCAGGCACTTCACCATTGTGCTTCCATATAAATGTTAATGGTTCATGTCATTGTTTTAATGATTGATACTTTTGCCTTTACTTCTGTACTTTCTACTGCACTATTGAACTGAAGTACAAGTATTATCAGTAATGGTTTCAAAATACAGTATATACAGTATTTTCACATTGACGAACATGAAGTGAATGTAAAAGCTGCCGTAAAGTCGTTCTTAACAGCAACATCAACATTTTGATGGTTCGTCTCAAGGGGCTATTCCTCTTGAAAGAAAGAAATGTTAAATAATAATAACATTTACAGTCTAACACCATCATTCAGTCTCTGTTTGACCTGGTTTAGAACTACCTTTACGTTGGTTTAGACCTTATTTATTCCTGGTATAGACTTAACTTTTTCAATAGTAAAAAAAACAAACAGTGAAATACTTCATTTACTTCAGTAGAATTTTAATCTAATACTTTTACTTGTACAGGTCCTTCTCAAAAAATTAGCATATTGTGATAAAGTTCATTCTTTTCCATAATGTAATGATAAAAATTAAACTTTCATATATTTTAGATTCATTGCACACCAACTGAAATATTTCAGGTCTTTTATTGTTTTAATACTGATGATTTTGGCATACAGCTCATGAAAACCCAAAATTCCTATCTCAAAAAATTAGCATATCATGGAAAGGTTCTCTAAACGAGCTATTAACCTAATCATCTGAATCAACTAATTAACACGAAACACCTGCAAAAGATTCCTGAGGCTTTTAAACCTCCCAGCCTGGTTCATTACTCAAAACCGCAATCATGGGTAAGACTGCCGACCTGACTGCTGTCCAGAAGGCCATCATTGACACCCTCAAGCAAGAGGATAAGACACAGAAAGAAATTTCTGAACGAATAGGCTTTTCCCAGAGTGCTGTAGTGGGAGTCGTCAGTAGTCAGTGGG
>OMNZ01106253.1:0-26920 GCA_900303255.1 Lesueurigobius sanzi | reverse complement strand
TTTTGCTTCTTTGATGACACTTTTCCTGACTTTGTGCACCCCCCTGTGTGATACTGTCCTAAGAGCTGTTGTGACAAGTAAATTTCTCCATTGTGAGATCAATAAAAAACTATCTTATCTTATCTTATCTTAAGTAGAACTGTGCCTGTGGTCTTCCAATTCCTCACAATATTCCTCACAGTTGAAAGTGAGAGCTTAAATCTCTGAGATAGCTTTCTATATCCTTCCCCTAAACCATGATGTTGAACAATCATTGTTTTCAGGTAATTTGAGAGTTGTTTTGAGGCTCCCATGTTGCCACTCTTCAGAGAAGATGCAAAGAGGAGAAACACTTACAATTGGCCTCCTTAAATACCCTTTCTCATGATTGGACTCATCTGTGTATGGAGGTCAAGGGTCACTGAGGTTACCAAACCAATTTTGAATTCCAATAATTAATGCTAAAGGTATTAAAATCAATAAAATGCAAGGGTGCCTAAATTTATGCACATGCCTAATTTTGTTTAAATAATTCTTGCACACTTTCTGTAAATCATATAAACTTTCTGTCATTTCTCAAATATCACTGTGTTTGTCTCCTATATGATATATTAATCTGGAATTTTTTATCCAAACAACCAATGATTTATAAAAGAAAATCATGAAAAGTTACAGGGGTGCCCAAACTTTTTCATACCACTGTATCTCCACACCAGTCTCTAAATTCACTATAATTTTCGTGTTTTGCAGGGTACACAGCATTCAGTGGCGTCGACTTTGAGGGAACTTTCCACGTGAACACCGTCACTGATGACGATTACGCTGGCTTCATCTTTGGATATCAGGACTCCTCCTCGTTCTACGTGGTGATGTGGAAACAGACCGAACAGACTTACTGGCAGGCTGCACCCTTCAGAGCAGTGGCTGAACCAGGAATACAGCTAAAGGTGCGTTTCAGCAAAACATTGCATCATGAAAATCCTCCAGCTAATGTAGGTACTTCTGAGCAAGACCTCAAGATCTGGAGAAGGCTCACCCATAGCTGCTGACAGGTTATCAGCTGTACAATACAGGGACAATATGCCATAACATTGTAGGTCTCAAACATTTAACAACCTGTACCTAAGAAAATATTAGGCTCTCTGAATGCCACCACGTGCAAACCATAATACTGGACTATAATAGGGCTAAACTAGGGTTAACCAGGTCCATACCAAGTACCATTTTTAAATCGGGATCAAATCAGAATCAAACCAGCTCATAGTTACAGTATCAACACAGAGAATATAGGGGCTGCTGCGTCTATACGCGCCGCTATTTTAAACAGTAAAGAAATTTCAGAAAAATGCAAGAGTTACAGTAATTACAAACATACATTACAATTTCACATACACAGATGGGATATGACACTTTACGAGCAGAAACTCCCTGGAATAGGGCAAGGGTGAAGTGTGGAGGGGGGGATGAAGAGGAGAGGAAACAAGAGAAATAGAAAAATAAAACATGAGGCAGCCGGAGAGGCGGGAGGGGAGGAGGTCGAGTGTGTAATCATGGCGCTCACTCCTATCAGTCCATGGCTCGGGCCTTTCCACTATTACAAATTCCACTAAATTATGTCAAAACTGGGTGTAAACGATGTCTAAATCAGAAAAAGCGCTCACATGCAATACTCTAATACTGTAGTTAATATTAATCAAGTCTGAAATTGCAGATTACTCGAGTATCCTTTGAAAATCTCCATGTACCATCAGTGGTACAACAATGTGAGAAACTGGACTAAACCATTAGTTAAATAGTTTTGAACAAGGACCAACATGTAGCCTGGCCTTAGCCATCCGTAAACTCCGGTCAATTATCATTTTCCCTACATGTACGTCATGTGACGTCAGACATATGCAGAAAATGCTAATACGATAGCTAAGCCCAGGCTAGTGATTGGGTAAAATCAGATCCAATCGTTTCAAACTTTAAAAGGTGTTGACTCCTCCCACCTGAAAACGCAGATTGTGTAGGGCCAGACCCTCTGTACGAAATGAGTACGAGGGGATGGTAAGACCAGGCTAACCAACATGTAGATTGTCTCTATTACACTGGTTCTCAACTGGTGGGTCAGAGAACTATATTTTCAGTAGGTCGCAGAACACTTGATCTGTAAAACTGCCATTTCACAACCCACTTACAGCTCTGAAAACTCGAAAGAGCAGCTGTGGTGTGAACAATGTGTGAATCATCAAAGTGTCAATCATCAGTGAAAATCTGTTGCTTACTTTTTGAGTGCTTTTTTATGAAGTGATTGGAAATGATGAAATAATGCCGTGTTATCTGTGTAAACCACAGGTGGTCAAGTCCAAAACAGGTCCAGGAGAGTATCTGAGAAACTCCCTGTGGCACACGGGGGACACTCCTGACCAGGTCCGGCTGCTGTGGAAAGACCCTAGGAACGTGGGCTGGAAGGACAAGGTCTCCTATCGCTGGTTCCTACAGCACAGACCTCAAGTCGGATACATCAGGTACATTCTAAAGGTTTCATAACATGTTTGGACAGGACACACAAGAGGATAGAAATACTGCACTTTATGATTACATCACATATGGTAAACTGCACCAAAGTACGCCAATTTTAAACTATTGGTTGTGGTCCAAACTCATTCCTATCTTTCCTAACACATTTCTAACAGCTCTATTCTTCACAGGAAGGTGTATAAGCATGTTTCACAACTTTTAGGGAGCAATCGTGATGGCAAAACAACAACCAAAAGAGCAGTAGTTGTTAAAAACGAAACATCCCAGATATCCCCTCTGAACTTTCTTTGTCACTACTAAAACAAAATCAAATCACACATTTAAACCTGACTTTTTCCATTATTTAAAAATATAGACACTTTTGGCCATTTTTACTCATAAAATGACTTATTTTTGGACATCCCTTATAATTCAAATATATATAGACGTGTACTTGTGATGTATTGGTAGGGCTCGGTTCTATGAGGGTTCAGACCTGGTCGCGGACACAGGAGTCATCATCGACACCAGCATGAGAGGAGGGAGACTGGGAGTGTTCTGTTTCTCTCAAGAAAACATCATCTGGTCTGACCTGAAGTATCGCTGCAACGGTAAGTGTCGGACAATCTGCAGGAAATCAGACATTACGGGGGTCATTTACCAAAGCTTTTGCTCTTGTGCAAAGCGAGTAGCGTGTGTAAAATTGGCACAGATGGTAGAAGGTCGGGGTTCGAATCCCGGCTCCTACAGGTGCAGACTGTCGTTGTGTCCTTGGGCAAGACACTTCACCCGTTGGCGCAGATGTGAGCAGCCTCACTTCTGTCAGTCTACCCCAGGGGAAACTGTGGCTACAAATGTAGCTTACCACCATCAGCATGGAGTGAATGAGCCCCCTCCCTTTCATGTGTGAAGCGCTTTGGGTGTGACTGTGTCATATGAAAAGCGCTATACAAATAAGATTCCCCTTTCCCTAAAATTGGATTCATTTATACATCAGTTTTGGGGCCCGCATACTTCCAAATGCTAAATTAGGTGCAACGTGGCCACAAATAGCCGTACAGTTTTCCAGATTGCACTTGCTATTTAGCACCTCTCTTGGTAAATGACCCCCCTTTATGTGCAGTGTGGTCTAATCATAGTTTTTTATGTTTCCAATAGACACAATTCCTGTGGATTACCAGACTATTAATCCTCAAAACACACAGTGAAGTCATCGTAAAGCTAATGGAATCAAAAGCCAAACGAGGGATGTACAATGACCGGAAAGTGCATTATTTTTGTCATGTCATGTCCAGTTATGCACCAACACCTTCTAATATCATATATATTAAAACTACATAAAGTTTAATAAAGTGCTGAAAATATGCAACTAAAGGCCCTTTTTCTGTGTGAGCAGCAGAACTTGAAAAGGAGGTCCGAAAATACTTTTTACACACATTAAAGTCAACACGGATTGTTCATAATTATGCTTTATTAAAATGGAATATGGAGACAATTACAGCATTTGGTAACCGCATCTTTGACCTAAACGTATGACTGTATTATGCAGAGCACCATAATTACTATGTTGTTTCATAGAAATAAACTATAGACCCTTTCATTGTTTGTAAACAGCTGGAGGCGGAAAGCTAGATCCCTGTCTATTTCCATTGTAGCTGTTGTCATAGCAACGATAAACAAATGTCTAACTGTTGTTGGAAATATCAGATAAAACCTTATTTTATCGTCTCAAATGTCGTTCCTCTTGTTCTGGCTCCTTAAGCCACAACAGGACCACATTTTTTTAGTTGTAGTTTTACAGTTATAATCGGTAGTTTTAGCTTAATCTTATTTCTCTTGCTCACTTCCTGCCTCCAGCTGATTTCACTGATGATATAAGCAGCAAAAGGGTAAGCTACATTAATGTGTTTTTCAGTTGTGGTGTACATACAATTGAATGACAGTTAATAATGGCTGAAATGTACAAATAACTTACTATAGAGGCAATAGCAATAGTAAGTGGAATTAGAAGCTTGCACGTTATATACATTATATTTGAAGTGTATAACTAGTGAATAGATGAATGTTTAAATTCGATTTGGCAGAAAAATCAACATCCAGTGTTGAATAATTTAAAATACAAACTGCTACATGATTTCTACCTTTACAAGCCACACATGAAGCGCATTAAAGGCAAACGGCTGCGGACACTGCATGAACAAATAGAATTCCACTTTTACATGTTACACAAACGTTTTAAAACAGAAAAAGACGTTTTCTTGACCTGTACTTTGGTAATCAATATTATGTTAGTGCAGCTCTGAGAAATCACTTCATATGAGCCCTGCCTTGGTCAGTTTCAAAGAGTGTACAGGCAGTGAGGATTTACCTTCCAAAAGATTAAGTTTGAAAGGACTGTGGGCAAATCCAAAAACATTCACAACACAGGTTTTCTAATATAAAAAGCTTTTGCATAGAAAACGTCTACAAAAGGGCACAATATAACAAAGCATAAACAGACACAGGTTTGGATTAGCCTGAGCATAAACGACTTCAACAACATCCAAATATTGAATAAGTTTCCTTCACAAAAAAGTGGTACATAAAGACACTTGAACACCTCTGAGGTCCTCTATTGTGTTATTTTTACAGGTAAAAAAGGAAATTAAAATGTAGGGCTGCAACTAACGATTATTTCGATTAATCGGCCGATTAGTTTTGCGATTAATCGTTTGGCCGAGATAAATGTTCATGAAGCTAAAGAAACACTGGGGACCTTTTGATAGAGAATAGTTAAATATAATGTTTGTAGAAGGCTTTTAGTGATTGGACACATGTAGTATGTGAGCATCATTTGAAAGCTAAGAACATCCAGACTTGAGTGACTGAGATTAAACTACTGAAGGCTACACTACATAAATAACTACATAAATACATAATTCAAATTATGTAAATATTAAATTTGGACATGTTTACCTCAGATCTGTGGGGAAAAAATACCTACCTTTAAAGAGAAAGGGTTTTCATCCAAAATACTAACTTTTATTGTAATTCTGGCTCTGTCCGAGTGAAAATCAATTCTTTCTAGAAAACGATTAATCCATTACTAAAATAGTTGACGATTGATTGATTAGTTGTTTCAGCCCTAGTGAAATGTCAGGCAATAAAAACAAAACAAATGACACAAAATGCAAACCAAAAGGGTACAAAATATGGTGGCAAAGACCACATTAAAATGTAACACTTCAAGAAGTCAGTGGTAGTAAAAAAAAACATCAAGGAATTAGCTTAACGTAGCAAACACTAGAGTAGAAAAGAAAAGGCAATAATCCACTTGCAACACTGAGGGTAGTGTCGGGTTGTGTTGTAAGGTAGGTCGAGTTGCAGTGGTCCCTCATTGGCTCAGCCTGAAGCCTAAAGTCTGCGGACAGGAGAGTCCGCATTGGCCGATCCCTGAGTGATGGTTAGGTCCTAGGCTTCAAAGCGCTTTGGGCAGCACAAGGGGGCTATCAGGGTCCACATGTAGAGGATGAGACACACCCAGCAAGAAGCCATCTTTATCCAGTAAACGGACACACTCCCATCCAGCAGCTTCTCGATCTTGTGGCCATCGTAGCTGCAAAACAATGACGGCATTTAGTAAGTCACACACTTTAAACCAAGGTCATGTGTGCTTCAAACATTTTATGGTATGTATTTTATTTGTACAGGGACAGTGTACTTGATGAATGGAGGGCTCTGCACACCTAAGTAGGCGACAGGTGCGTAGGAGAAGATAATACTCCCGCACACTGTCTCAACAGCAGCAAGGCTCAAATGAACTTAATTAAGAATATCAGGCCTAAAACTCAGTCTTTGCACTTTTTACATGGATGTTTTAGGCCAGGGATAGGCAACGTCAGGCCCGGGGGCAAAATCCGGCCCTCCAGCATAGAACCTCGGCCCCTAAGATGATTTTGGGAAATATTACTGCACAAATCAACAACCAGAAAATGTCAACAGCTCAAAAAATGCAGAAAATAGTGTAAATTTCTTTAAAAACACCCCAGACTGGATGAACTAATGTGTTTTAGCCTGATTTGAGCAGGTGTTTTTGTACTTGGAACAGATACAAATACAATCTTATTGCACCTAAAATAAGATGCAATTTCTTATTGACCTTAAAAAAAATGATGATAAATGTAACTTGACTTGAATTAAGGGGGAAGAAATCGGCAGAAACTTATCAAGTTATCACTTCTAATTTAATTTGCTTGAATTTGGAATATTTGACCTCATTCAGAGTAATTTTCACTTGCCAAGTAAAATGATCTGCCAATTGAAGAAGTATTTTTGAACTTTAAATTTAAAAAAGCATAGATTTTCAAGTAAATGTAGATATCTCATTTTAAGTGCACAAAGTCATTTTTTCCTGCATTTAAGTGCAAAAATACTTCCATTGGCAGATTTCTTGACTTGGCAAGTCAAAATAAGGTCATATATTCTGAATTCAAGCAAATTGAACTTATCAAGATATTTTTTGGGGCTACAAATGGGTGGTTCGGCCCTTGGTGTTTTGACAATGAAGAAAATCAGCCCTCCATCGAGCAAACTTGCCTATCTCTGTTTTAGGCTTTTCTTTGGCGAAAAAACTGTATATCTCTGTAGAACAGAGCCTGTTGTGGCAAGTGCCGTTTTCTTTGGGCTTGTCTGTGGGCGTGGCAGTATGACCACAAGGGACAGTGACCGGCTGGACAAACTGATCAATAAATGTGTGTCTGCGATGGGGAGGGAAGTTGACTGTGGGAGCTGTGTTGGAGAGGAGGATGAGGGCTTTGTTGCAGGGCAGAACCGAATGATTTAAGAAGTCGTTTGTCCCTTCAGCTATTAGGCTGTTCAACTGTCCAATTCAAAACATACACAAATGTAGAACCACTTACTGAAACCAGTTGGTGACGGTCATCATGACGTACAGGGAGCCCAGGAAGAAGACAAAATGGAAGTAAGCGTAGTTATAAATGGTCCCTTCGCTCTCGTCGTACACCACATTCTGCCCCGAACCAGTCTTCTCCTCGTCAAACTCATCTGGAGGAAAAAGCATACACATTATTAAAATTAAAACCCTCACACCGTGTTGCTGACATAGTTCCCCTTCTCGCCAACAGGGGGCGCCTCGAGCTCGTCCATAACCGCAGTCAGTGCATCTGCTACGCTGTGACACCGTTCTCCTAGTAACAGTGACATCATCCGTGTTTGCTGACCAATACTTTCTCACCATCCCGTGTCAGTCTGAGGAATAGCAATGAGCCTCGGAAGTGCCAAGCGTTTTATAGCACGCGCACACACTTTCAAGGCAATGACAAAGAAAATGAAGGTTGTCTGAATTCGCTCACCGGTGTCATCTCCGAAACAGAAGCAGCAACGGGCTCTCTGGAAGCAAAAGACAGAAAAGAATAAACCCATTGGAATAATGCATCTTTACAACATACTTCACATTGTACCAATAGTTATTATTTTTGTGATGATCTTTTCCCATGTTTTCCCACGGTGATGTCAAATTAATGACCAAATGAGCTTGAGGTGATGGACAATTTATTTATTTATTTATTTTTTGATGGACAATTAAGCTTTTTAACTGTTCAGTCGCAATAGAAACTTTATGTTTGATGGACACGTGGCCAAAAGTCATAAAGTATCAAGTAAATATCCTGCTTTCGACATTTTCCATCATTTTTTTTGCATTTTTCTCACAGGTTTACATTATTTCTGCATTTTAGCCAAAAGTCATGAAGTATCAAGTTATCATGCTGCTTTGGACAAGGCACTGGTGAAAAAACAGGGACGACTGGGACAGAGGTTGTGTAAAACTAGGCAAAAAAATGTATGGTTTCAGATGACTTCACAGGGACATGGGACAGCGGGCTCAAGACTGGGACTGTCCCGGGTAAACTGGGACGTCTGGCATTTAGATCTCAATATCAGAGCTGGGTTTACCTCACTCTCTGGCTCGCTGTTCCTGTACACTCGCAGCGCTGCAGAGCTCCTCTTGGTGGTGGAGGTCAAACTAAAGACAAGCGGAGGGGAAGTGGAAAATCATGTTAGGTCATTTTTCCACGATTCGCTGAAGACAATTTGGGTTTCATTTGGAGACGAAGCACGAGATATGATGAGTCGACATAATGAAAAACACATGGAGATAAATGCAGACGAGCAAAGCTATTATACAGCCACTTGTTGTCCCTCCCTGACATTAGCAGTGAATTAGCAGAAAAAGTCCCTTTCTTGGGAGGAGCACGACATTTTGTGAAAACACGTAACAGCAATTGTACAATGTAGGGTTGAGACTGGTCTTACCATGAATACAGAACGCAGGCAAACAGAATAGCAGTTCCCAGCCCAGTGACGATTTTCCTCTCACTCTCGGAGCCAGAGAAGCCAAATACACACACCGTTTGGTTTTTCCCATCAATCTCCAGGACTGGAAAGAAAAACGAGACAGATTAGATAAATGTAGAAGTAGCGGGTGCTGTTTGCAGAACGACATTGTGAAACACGCAGTTTATTTTGGCCGAGCTAAATTACAGGAACGACAAGACAGGGTGAGTAAGTTAAAGCTATTTAAAGTGTGCAGCGAAATGTCTGTCTGACATTTAACTAAAAAGGCAAAAAGAAGCTTCTGAAGATAGAAGAGAGATATCCTCAACTCAATCAACCAGTCCAGTCGACAATACTTAAACCACTACTACACTAGGTTGTGTTGAGTCTGCATATGTTGTGCACATAAGTTTACATATTTTTCATAGAATATGAATGATAACACAAAGACCTTTTTTTCCACTCGTGGTTAGTGGTTGTGCAAAGCTATTTATTGTCAAAGAAGTGAGTTTACTCTTTTGAAATCATAATGAAACAGAAACTACTCAAATGTCCCTGATCTAACGTTTACATGACCTTCAACTGCCAGGAAAATTGTTCAGGAGCAAAGAGAAACAATATATAAACTATAACTTGATCAGGGATATTTGGCAAGTTTCTAGTTGAAAAGCGTAAACAAACAGTTTTTTTGAAAATAAATGGCTTCACGCAAACACCATGAGTGAAATAAAGGTTTTTGTGTTATCATTCCTATTCTATGAAGTTTACATAGGAGGGGGTGTAAACCTATGAGCACAACTGCAGGTCTATGCTTTGTTTGGCGTATGTTACTATAGCATATTCGAAGCAGACCACATTTATTGATTGTAGGATCAGACTGCTAAATAATAAAGGACTGAGCCCATTCTGAACTTGCTGTAATAACATAAAGAGTGTACTTACACTCTTTTGGTTTGCTGGAGAAGGCCGAGAAAGTGAGGTACATGACGTAGACACTGATGACCCCTGGCTGCAGCAGGCCTGATGTGGGCTGCACTGTGAAAACATTTACATAAACTGAGAGGAATAAAACTAATATCTACAATTTTCTATGAATTTTCTCAACTGGTAAAACTGCACCAAGCCACCAGCTGCCTGAAATAATTTTTTTTTTTGACAAAACCATTCACACTTTTTGTAACCGCACATGTGGTACAAAAAGTTAAAGGTCATGTAAGATATTTTGTAAATATTTAATCAACATGATGTATTTGTGCCTGCAGTAAACACTCTGGGGACTCTCCTAATTCCACAGTCCCAGCACAATCAGGTCCTTATTAGTGCTAGTGCAGACTCTACAGTAAAATCTCAGTGACTGAATTATGGACGTTCTTTCAAATAAGGAATGAATTCTCTGTGTGCAGGTTTTCACATTAAAGTATGCTTTGTGGAGTTGGTCCTAATGAAGATAATAGTGTGCAGTGTTCAGGAAAGATGTGTCAGAGGAACCGGACCTCATGAGAGAAGCAGAATAACTCAGACAGAAAAGTTGCTCTTACATTTTTGTATGCATGGGGAAATGGCCAACATGGAGACAATGAGGCAAAGGCTGCCGTTGATGCCTAAGAACACTTTGTTGAGTAGACAGGCCTCTGGATGAGTGTAGAAGAGAGCAAGGAAGGCCACAGCTCCCACTGCAGCAGTGAACAGCATCAGAGTCACAAAGGCCAAGGCAGCGTACCAGAAACGATTGTACTTGACTCCTGAGCTCCTGGAAACAGGGAGAAGAGACAAAGAGAATGTTAACATAAGTTGAACACATTCAGGGCAAATTAAGCATGAAAACAGAAAGTGAAAGGGCAAAAGAAAATGAAAGAAAATTATTACTGTCAGATGGATGTTAGATGATAAATTGTAAGACAGACAGCAAACTGCTGGTTTGTAAGTAGTTTGCCATATGTTTCAGTGTCTCTGGAAAAATGTACTAATTTCTAACCAGACTTCTACAACAGTACTGTGATGTGCCTATGCAGTGTGTTGAAATGACTATGGAAAGCAAAGGGAAACAGTGCAGACCATATGCTTCCTGTGAAGCTACACAGAATCGGCACGCAGCCAAGAATCCTCCGTCCATAAGAAAACATGACTAATTCTTTCCACTTTGAGACACTCAGCCTTTTCGAGAGGATCACACTCACAATAGCAAATATGTGCTTTTTGCACATTCTCCTTTTATGTTCTGGTTTACAAAGAGATGTATAGACATTAATAATAAAGTAAAACTCTGCTCACCAGTTTGTATTCCACCTGTGCGCAAACTCCACCAACAGGCTGAGCTGAATGAGCAGGAAAAGGAAACCTCCAGCAGCGCCCACATAACGCCAAACTGAAAAATAAGCATGATTAAGTCCATTTATAAAAAGTCAACATCAGCAATTACTTGTGTGCTACCAATGACTTACAGTACATGTTGATAATATAATTTGATTAAACTAAATCATTTCCAAAACCAAATGTCATATCATATTCTTGGTAGGAAAGTGCTTGTAGTTTACCTTCAAGAAAGGTTTCCTGTTCCGGGATGAAGAAGGCCCCAGCGCAGCACAGCACCAGCACAATGAACTTAATCAACCAAAACCTGACATCAGAAGGAGCAGGAAATTAAAGTCTATAGCCCCCAATAATCTCATTCACACAGTAAACAAGTGAGATAATGAGATCTTACCCATTGTGTATAGCCGCCCTGCAGCCTGTGCTGTTGTTCACACGGATGGTGAAGATGGCGAAGAATAGGAAGAAGCAGGCCATGCCGAAGCACATCTTGTAAACAGCAGAGTAACCCACTAAGGTCTGGCAGTTCTCGCCCGCATTCAGCTTTTTACACAGTTCACTGTAAAACGGGATCTGAAAAACAAATTACTAGATTAGTATCAGATCACCGTGTTGTCCACAGTGTCAACAAGTATTTCACAATGTTTTGGCGCTTTATGCAGATGGTCATGGCTCTAGAAGAGAAAATGAGGGAACACGCAGCAGTAACTACCCCTTTCTGTGCCTTGTCTCTCCAAAGCTGCTAGAGGGGCCTTACAACTGACTGTCAGTGTACACAAACAAAAGCACAGATGAATAAATTAACTGCCTTTTGTGGGCGAGTCTGACATGAGCAAGAGAGAAGGCCTGACATGTCCAAACACAATTACATTTACATTTAAATTCAGAACATGCTTGTAGAGGTTTATACTTCCTAGTATATAAATCCTTAAGTCGAGACTGATTTTTAGTTTAGCTTTTTAGATTATTTTCAGGCATTACAGATTTATATTTTGATTTGATGACGATTAATTGTGCAGGCTTACAATTAAAGCACACTGAAAAAGTCCAACAAAAAGCCTAAAGGCGTTCAGAGACATCAACACAACAGCAGTTGCCTCATAGAGCTGCAAATAGTATATTGACCAGAGATACAAAACTACACTGGTGGAAAATAATATGTATTGACTCGCTATGATCAAACTTGGAGCTCTTCTTTTTACATGAATAGTGCATGTGCTACATGTCAAACCAAAAGGACTAAGCCATCCTGGTCATAGTACGTGCAGTAACCAGATCAGTACATGGAGTAAAAAGCCTGTTTTGGAGCCTTTGTCTCATGTTGAGGGCCATATTAGCATGTCCATGGGTTGTGATTAAGAAGGAAAGGGGCCGGCTGCTGTAAATCAGTCCAGAAAAGACCAATGCTCTCAGACGCACAATGACTGCTCTTTTTAGCCGGGACGTCCCACTGTGCTCTGTAGTGTGTGCTACTCTGTCGGCAACATGGGTGAACCTCTACTCATGATAAGAAACATCTTCAAGATGTTCATTTGCCATTTCACTGCCATCAAAAAGGATAGCAACTTAACTTTACACAAATTATATAATTTATCTGACATTTTTAGTGTTTGTGTGTTCATGTGATGTCATCGAACGCTCCATACTGTAGTTCAGTGTTTCTCAATTATTTTCTGTTACGCCCCCCTTAGATAGAAGGAAACATTTCGCGCCCCCCCCCTCCATGTGACTGCTCTGGTGCTGCGTAAAGACTCATGTGGGCAGCTCATAGCAAAGTGCATTCACATCGCCTTTTGTCACAGCTACAGACAGTTTGGGGATATGGACTGATTTGCCTGCCCTCTGCGTGACATTTAATCACTAAATGTATGCACAGGGTGGTTCAGGTTTAATGTCTTAGTGGGTGTTTTTACTTTTTGCACGTAAGATGGGAGAACTACTCGTCTTCCCTCCCAGTACGGCGTACCATCTTTTAGCATAATGCAGTACCGGGCCATAAATATAAAAAATCATGTTCCCTGGGATCACACGCGCCCCCGCTGGCATCGCACCACGCCCCCCCCAGGGGGGCCCGCCCCACTATTTGAGAAACACTGCTGTAGTTTAATATTGATGAACAGCTAAGAATCTGTCTTTAAAACTGTCAAATTGATTGCATACCAGTGGTGCAGTGGTTAGTGCTCATGCCTCACAGCATGAAGGTTATGGGGTTGATTTCTGGTTTGGACGGGCCTTTCTCTGTGGAGTTTGCTTGTTGTCCCTGTGGCTGCATAGGTTTCCTCTGGGTGCTCCGGTTTAACCTTGCACTGCAAGATGAATTGTCGCAAGATGTGAATTTTCAGTCTCAAATCCATCTTGAAATACGGCAGCTGATAGGTGCAAGATGAATTGTCGCAAGATGTGAATTTTCAGTCTCAAATCCATCTTGAAAGACGGCAGCTGATAGGTGCGTCTCGTGACAACCAATGGTTCAGACCAATGACATGCTGCTATGTAGCTTGGGGCGGGATATGACGACAGTCAGCCCCGGCAAAAACAAACATGGCTACCTCGGAGGACTTCGTAGATGCCGCAATTGACTAACTAATTTAATTTGCACATTTGCAACTACTTTTCCACTAGAAATAATAATTATCACAAAGTAGTGATTATTCCATCACACAGACGTTATTAATGTCAGCTGAGAGAACATTAAGCCCTAAAATGATCATGGAAAGTTTGGGAAACCAATTCCTAATAAGAAACAATGGTGAGATAAAACATTTTGGATTGTTTGGAAATGTGTTTGTTTCTGTGACAGTCCGTTAGTGAAGAATCTGACCCAGACGGAAGACCGACGGATGTTATTATGTGATTTATGATGATATTGTTCAGCTCTATTCTCTGCTGTGATTTAAGATGACGATAAACTTACATGATCCTTCATGCCGTCCGCCACAGTGGGAGACATCATGATGACACAGATGATAGTGACCAGCAGGAAGTAGAGCGCATACATGAAGCGTGTCCCGGTCGACTGTTTGATCTTGGGGCAGCATTTACAGCAGCAGGAACAGGCAGCTGAGCCGAAACAGCAGGCCAGCTGCAACAGAGAGACAATCCACATGTGAGTATGTTTAATCCCACCTGAGCAAAGGTGGAGGAGAAGCCCAAGCATTGGCTCAAAGTTACACAAGTGAAGTACATGTACTTAAAGAAATGTAAACGCGTACTGCCTGCCTCTGCACCTGAGTGCTATTATTCACTACTTTTACATATGTAGTTACTCTTTCCGCTGTGGGCATGAATTCAAGTTTGTATTCTTAGAAATCAGACCTTACCTAAATAAATATTTTGATTACAGCTTTTTACTTCAACTTGAGTAAAAGGATCTCTGTACCCTTACTCTTATTTGAGTAAATATAATGACTACTGGACACACTGCTGCATATGCAATCACAGAAAACTTTCCAATAATAAAGCCTTCACAAAGTGATCCTTCAGCATCTACACTAAAACCACGGTGAACACAAATCTAATCTATTTACACTTACTCTCTGGGCTCGGTCAAGAGAGATCCTATAATTGAATAAACTGGCCACTCTAATACTGTGTAAAGTTGATGTGGTCTGGCGTCAAATGTAGCTCAGTTCTTTTTGCACAGACACAATTATAGGAACTAGAGATAAGCAGCCTCCAGTAAAGGACACAGCCTGGCCGCCTTTGTGCTAATTTTTAGTTTCTAGCCGCTCACAGGACAAATCTGTGTTCATCCTTTATATAAAATAAAAAAGATAAAGGATGAACACTCTTATTTGCAGAGTCTGCGTAAAACTTGGACGCTTTCTAGGTGAGAGTAGCCTTTAGAACAAAGAAAGGTGGGACCTACAGATAAACTCCTCCTACTGGTCTTCGATGGCGTCCAAGTTTGCTCAGTGCTGACGAAGCTCTTTGGATGGAGAGCGAAACGTCCTACACTTCAACTACAGAGCACAGATGAAGACTGAAGAATCTTTGCTTATTTGCAGAGTCTTCAAATAGGACAGTCCCAAAAAACACAGGTCTTGGCAATTTACAGAGCAAAGGATAATTATATGGCTTGATGATATTTTAAACTCTGGCAGAGAATTCCTGCCATGTTCGGGGAGCCCCACCTCTGTGGCGAGAGGTGAGCAGTGGAGGTCCTTCCCACAGCTGCATTTAGCCTGACATACATGTAAACTGTGACTCATAGGAGAGAGCACGAGCAGCTGTATAGGACTGAAGTTAGTGGTTTGAAGAATGGTGATTTGAGAAAATAGAATATGTTTATTTGCAATATTTTGTATTTTATTATGAAACTGTGTGGGTGACTGAGTGTAATTTTCAATTCTTGTCCTAGTCAGAAACACATGTGGTGCGCAGTGAACCATGCACTAATGAAGTAAAGCCTGTGTGAAATGTGGTCTGCTGCGTCCCTAATGCTAGCAATGTGTGCTATGTTACAGTCATATGAAGCCACATCAAGATCTAATACATTTTACCAAAATAATCTTTTATTGACCTCAGTTTGACAGCTTACATGAATAGGGTGACCAGAAATTGTGACTTTTTTCTTCTAGTTCACTGGGGGTCCTCAGAGGCACTGCAGGGGGGCCTCCAAAGGTTGTCAACAATTCAATCACATCAAAATAAATAGATTTTATAATGAACTTTATATGAATTTGGTCATATGTAATCAAATGTACTCTTTTTTTCACTGTTTCCTTGTATTGCATATGAAAAATGAAGCGAAAACCATGACATTTTCTTTTAAATTACATAAATTCTTATCATCAGGGGGGCTCAAGAGATTTTTGTACGTATGAGGGGGGCCGTGACACGCTCAAGTTTATGGTATAGAACTGTTTGTTAGTAAATTGTCAGTTAAATAGCCTTGAGATATTAAACTTTTTGAGCTTTTTAATGGGTCCAGTTGCTATGAAACTGTATGTTTGATCCACACAAAGTCATTAGTTTTGAGTAAAAAAAAAGCTGCTTCAGACTGGGGCCGAGGCTGTAAAACCGAGATAAATTAGTGGTTTTGCAGATTTCCACGTGGACATGGGACAGAGGGCTCAAAACTGGGACTGTCCCGGGTAAACTGGGACGCCTGGTCACCCTATACATGAACCTACATGCTTTCTGAGTCCTTTCTTTCGTATTCACTCTTGAGTCTTTATCAGAGATAGGCTACTGCATCTGTAAATAGGTCAAGACTCAAGGCAGAGAGCAGCTCTACGAGCCACAGCCACCGTTACCATTACGTTGGTTAGCGGCAAAACAATGAAAGCTTTGATGCTTCCGAACACTGATCAAACGCACAATGAAGGTCTTTGATTCTCGCGGATATTGATATTAATATGAATCCATCAGTAACTGTGGGAAAGTGGATATTTCGTGAAACGCTGCGACATGAACGTGAATGATTTTCAGCACATTAGCAATTCATGACAGAAAACATTGACAATTTGAACTCGGAGTGCACGCAGCTTAACGGGATAATCCATTTGCTTTGTCTCTGTGGCGCCCACATGTTTCGCTCAATGGACATTTAATTAACCGCATCACACTGCTAGTATGCCAGAAAAAAACAGGGCTATTTAGGACGAGAGGGTGTTTAGATTTCATTAGTTAGGGGGTGTTTCACTGGAGGACAGCACACAGCGAGGGGGCCAAGTGCAAACCCAGTAGAACGGATGGGAGGGAGGGGAGTCATGGGCCAATGGGGCGTCCAAAGGAATTCCACCACACACGGATACAAAAAGAGTATCCATGGTAATCCGGTGACCCCGTCCCACTCGAGGGCGCGGGCGTCCACTCCGCAGAGCAAGCACCAAAAAGCTGACAGGTGGTCGCCCTGTCCGCTTTGTGGCAGGCTCCTCTTTCAGCGACATACGGTCCACCCATGAACGACATGCACAGGACATTCAGCGTGCAACTGGAAACGGTTAACCCACCAACTGTCCCACTTGCAGAGCAGGGTTTTGTACAGCCTATATTTAATAAGCAGGGATAAGACATTTACAGGACAATCCAAATAGATCAAAACTCTTATTTGCTGGGAAGATTTGCTTTCTGCTAATCATATAGTTAACAAGCTTCATTATCAGTGCCATACATAAATACACAAAGCTCCAGATACAAGGACAGAGTAGGCCAGGGGTAGGCAAGTTGTCCTGGTGAGGGGCCGATTTTCTTCCTCGTCAAAACCAGGGGCCAAACCTCCCAATCCTGGCCCAAAGTAAAGCACTACTTTCTACAAATGTAAGTGTTGTGCATCATATATGACCTAACGGGGGGTTTGAGGGAACATTTTTACAAGAACTGAGCCATTTTCAGTAATTTCCATGTGTAAGAATGTTGTACAATAGAAGAAATTACCATCTTAAATAAGATAAACAGCTTGAAAATGCTTGAATTTAGAGAATTTGTGTTGGGTTTGGACTGTCCCAACAAGGGTTCATACATTTTTTTATAATACTCTGGAAACCTAAATGTTACTTATGAAGACTAAGTTCTGCCTTTCATGGGTGATTGAGGCTCTGTGACACTAGGCCAGTCCATTATTTTGTCCACGAGGGGCATATCTCTTTAAACACCCCACTTCCAGGAAATGAAGTGTGGATACCAGGCTCATGTCCTTGGCTTTCTATAACGTTGATACAGCTGACTATAATCCACAGCTGGATACAAAACTCAGATTGCTTTACCTTTTCAGTGAAGACAAAAGTGAAATCAAAAAACAGGAAATGTGTCAAAGGCGTGTGGTAGACAGTGAGCGCTCAACAAGACACCAGCTTATGCAATAAACAAACAGAATGGTCACAGAGAACTGGGTCACTTATGGCACAGCAGGCACAATCTCAGCGGATAGATGGGAACTTGCAGCATCAACGAGTCTATTTCTTCATTGTGAGATCAATAAAGTCTTATCTTAACACTACAGTATAATATTAACCATATAATTGTTGGTCCATGGGCCTAAAAGGAATAATGTAGATAGAATGGAAAAAAATGGTGGTAAATAATGACTCATAAACAACAAGTGCTTTTATAAATGTCGCAGTGATGTGGATTGCACCGTTTAGATAAGTTCACTCTTTTTGCTTTTGGGACATCGCTTCCGTTAGACGCTCCTCTAAGCGGTTAATCACTGTGGACTCCCTAATAACAACTGCTGGATGTTTACTTCAATGAATCATAGTCGAGGAGAGGCGTATAGGCACACCCTCGCATCTCAAGTTACAACAAAGCTTTTGCTGAAGAGGGTATAGTGAAACCAACTGATGAAAAACCTCAACAGAGATTGGGAGACAAAAAAAAAAAACAAAACCCAGAAGCTTCGAGATCTTTCGTTTTCAGTTGATGTTATCGGCTAAACTCAAATGAAGTAGTGTGCTCAAATTAATGCTACAATACTCACATTTTTCTCAGTTGTAAGTAGCTTTTGTTGGGAAATACTACTGGACAATAGCATAGTAAAACTAAAGGTGTAGTGATGATAGGACTTTCATGATTAAGCTGATCGTTAAAGGTTTAAATAGAGATCATTTCTGAAAAGAGGCACACAAGAAACTGCAAAAAACACAGCGGGAAACACAAGTTGAAAAGCTGTTTTCTGTACTTCTGTTATTTACATATTAATTCAACAGATAACAAAACGTCCTGGAAGGGTTAGTTTAGTCAAAACCTGTGCCTCTCAGTGATTACAGTAGTTCTCAGATAATATGACTTGTCTAGACTAAATTTCCCTAAGATTCTGCATTCACTAAATCTGCAGCATTTCAACTTGTGTCTCGATTAACAGGCCCGGCGTTGTCTATAAGCATAAAGGAGAAATGTATCCCTGCTCTGTTTGCCATACACAAAAGAAAGTCTTTTGCTTCCCTCCTGGCAAATAGAGCCCATAGCAACAATCAACAGAGCCGAAGTCCAAGGCACAGAGTGGAGAAATCAAGACAAAGGACAAAAACAGACCAGCTTTTTCAATTCTGGTATACAGTTTTATTCCTGAGATGTTTATCGAACGCCCTGCACCTGCCTTCACGTCGCCATCTGAGGACAATGGCATTAAATAGTGTTGGCGTTTCAGGTGATTACATCATCTAGTACTCCAGAGTGGTGTGCAGAGGCAGAGGGGACTATTTAAGGT
Source organism: Lesueurigobius sanzi (assembly GCA_900303255.1). Lineage (NCBI taxonomy): Eukaryota > Metazoa > Chordata > Actinopteri > Gobiiformes > Gobiidae > Lesueurigobius > Lesueurigobius sanzi. The sequence continues at coordinate 7,644 of OMNZ01106253.1, read as the reverse complement.
GGATTTTTCTGACACACTTTGACGTCAAAAGCAACAATAGAACATTATTCAGGATCATGTCTCACACCCAAACCATGCACTGTTCCCCTGCTGCCCTCAGGAAAACGGTTCTGCAGCATCCGATGCAGGACCTCAAGATACTTTAACAGTGTTTTCCCCTTTGCAATTAGACTGCTGAATAACTGACTGATTTTAGAAATGTATTTCAAATGTTGGTTATACGCTGCTCAAAAAAATTAAGGGAACATCTGCTTTGTGTTGTTTAAGTGTTCCCTTTATTATTTAATAAGAGACCTATGCTATTTGCACTTTTATACTACTGCTTTTATACTACCTCCTTTTGAATTCCACTTTTTAGATAATTGCAAGCACAATGCAACGACATTTCGTTCCGTGTACATTGTGCAATCTGAATGACAAATAAAGTCTATTCTAATCTATCTATCTATCTATCTATCTATCTATCTATCCTATCTATCTATCTACCCATCTAGAGCCTAACCACAAGCATTGATTTCACATTTGTGGGAAAGGCTTGGCTGATGGATGCTTTAAATACTGGGGGGAAACTGGAAATAGTTGATATGAGTGATGCACAGTGTGGGTTATTGTGGAACTATTAAAGATATTTTAAAAAGAGGTAAGCTCCTTGGGGCTAATTCATGATTAATTTTATGGCTTTTTCACAGCTGAGCTCTGTACATGCCATCAGGTTCTTAGCAAAATGTTTAATCTGAAGACATTGTGTGAGCGACATTGTCTCCATGTGGTAATTGTGAGTGTGTGTAACATAGAGGTTATGGGCCATAACAAAGCAACAGCACGACAGTTAGCTTTCCATCACGGTAACCGCAGCAAAAGTTTGAATAGTTGTTCATTGATTTGCCACTCAATGTGCAATGTTGAATATTCCATTTCCAGGTATATTAAGTAGGTATATTAGATTATTGTTACTTTTAGGATGACGCGTAGAGCACCATACTACGTAACCAATTGCTTACTGCCAAATATTCTGGCACCAGTTGTACTCCTTCCAGACCTCTGTGGTTTCAGTCCACTCACAGCCAATGCTCATTGCTCACAGTGCCTAAAAACATTACAGTAGTTCAATAATGAGTTACAGCTAAACCCTGGCATACCATGGCATCCATCCCCGATCCCACTGTGAAATTACAAGAGTCCTGCACACACACCAAGCCAACTCCAATCTTCCAATCTGTCTCCGACTGTGCCCACCCTCCGGAAAGGACTGGACCACACAGCACCAGCCAGGAGCATATGGACATGGGAGTAACACATTTGATAGCTCAATGATCACTATGAAGTCAACTTACTGATGGATAAACAGCCACTATACTCCATTTCTAGCATCTTTGGAAGCTTGGGGATGATAACCAAGCATTCATGTTGAGTGAGAAAGCATATTTCCACTTGGTTTTTAATAATTCAGTACAGTTGACAACCTAGTTTTAGCCTATATTTTTAAATGATCCTACCAGCACACACACACACACACACACACACACACACACACACATTACAATTTCAGAAACATAAAGGCTTACAATATGCTTAGGTTAAAGGCAATGGCCATACTAACATCAGTGACCAGACTCTTCTTGAGCAACCAAATGGGAGTTGCTTTAGCAGACTGTCTGTTGTGGTTTCTTTGAAGAACTTTGGGTAAATTGCAGGCTCTATATAATTGCTGGTTTACAGTAAAAAGCAGCTGACGTGGGCTCCAGCTTTTTATGATATGGAGAGTTCTATTTTGTTGTCCCCAGAAGGAGCATTAGGGTTGATCCAAGTAGGCCAAATTTACAATGAAAATATGAATGAAAAGGTTTAGGATTAGGATGCCCACAACATGGAAACCACCTTGGCTACCAATATTTTCTAAAAGTCCCAAAACAATGTGGTAATTCCCGCGATGGTGTTTTTTTTTTTTTTTTCTTTTTTTAACGATTAGGCCTATTACATCACCACAACATATTCGAGTAATTATGGATTAATGTACGTGTGAAAACAGCAAGCAGTAGTCTCTGAATCGCCGAAAGAAAAGTAAACAGTACAGCGGTGGCTTGACCTAGCAGCAGCAGCAGCTCCATCGTGTTACATTGTAGCTGATCGACCACCAAATTGTCGACAACAGACGGATCAAGTCCACATCACGCTTACCTGCGAGAAACAGCACGGGGCGCACATACTGCTTCGTAAAAAAAAATGAATTAATTCCGCTTGAGAAAATGGTCTTTTGTTTGGAAGTGGGTTTCGAAGAAGCACTTGAAAGGAACAAACGCGCCTGGGCTCGGTGTGTTCCTGGCGGATGGTCTCTCTCTCTCTCTCTCCTCCTCCTGCTCCCCCTCCTTCCCCTGTCTGCCCTCCCACCGCTCATCAGGAACAACAAAAGCCATAAGCTTCTGGCTGCTCCTGCTGCACGAGTATTTGGAGCTCTACTAACCCTCATGTCAACGAATTTAAGCTATTTCTTCCTTTTCTGTTGTTGGGGATCACTAGAACTTGCTTTTTTGACAATAACTATGTAAGGGCATGGCGACGATACTTACTTACTTATTAAAAACTGGGACAAAAATATGATCTTTTTCTTTCTTAGAAGGGTAAAACTGTTGGTTTGTGAAATTCTAATCACAATTAATGACCAAATTAGCTTGAGGTGATCGACAATTGAGCTTTTTAACTAGTATAAATATCAAGTAAATATCTCATATGTCAATCTTTTTCTATAATTTTCCTCACCTTTCTTCCTATTTTTTGTAATTTTTGTTTTCATAATTTTTGTCATAATTTTCGTGCTTTTTTTCATATTTTTTCTTGCTTTTTTTTTGTCACATTTTTCGACTTTTCGGCCAACAGTCATAAAGTATCGAGTAAATACACTGCTTTGGACAAGGCACGAGTGAATATCGGGGACAACTGGGACAAATGAATGGTTTCAGATAAATGCACAGGGACATGGGACAGAGGGCTCAAAACTGGGACTGTCCCGGGTAAAGTGGGACTTCTGGTCACCCTAACTTAATCCCCCCTCCAATTCTTCCGTCACAATGGGTCATTTTTGTACTTCGAAAATAATTCAGAAAGCCAAATTCTCTGTGGGATTTATCAGTCATGTGACCAGTCTCCAAACCACAGTTACCACACAAAGAGCAAGTGACGTAATTGGCTGGTACATTTCAGCTTTAGGCCCAATTTGACAGAGGGATTTGATTTGAGTCAGATGGATTAGTTGTGTTATCTGATCTGACAGGAAAGCCCTGTTGATGCCTGTCAGACTATCAGACCAAACTCATAAAACAAGATTGTGAACGTCTGGACACATTCACAATCTTGGAAAGACAATACAAATTGACACAAGAACCAATAAACAGATTTACAGCAAGTATTATTGTAAGAACTACTTTAACACAAGTCAACATTTGAGTCATTTATTATTGGTCTTACTTACAAAAATACAAAAAATGCATTTAGATTTGTTGTATGCTATTTTATATATTGTCAGAGTCACTTAACAGCAGTCCTTAGTCCTCCCATCCTTTTGTTGAAATGAAAGTACAACTGACCAGTCTTTTTTTCGTATCAAGTACTGTCCAGCAGGGCTTATCACAAGATTACACATCGCTCTCAAGCCCTGTTCTCTGTGGTAGAAGGCGGTGGTGGGGGTTGTCGACGTTGACCAGACACTGAAAAATGAAGAGTGCAGATTCTCAGAAGTTCCAAGGTCAGTGTTCGATTGACCCGCTTCACTCTGGTCAAAATATCAGCTTCTTCTTCATTGCCGCTGTAAATGACAAAGTGGGTGAGCTAGCGTTTAAGCCATGTGTTTGAGATTAGCTACACTGTCCTAAATGTGAGCAACATTTTAATAACATGTTTCAATATATAGCAACGGACACTACACCGAGGCGGAGAACAGAGTTGCAGGATATTTTCCAAACCACAAAGTGAAGCCCTCCCAGTCACACCAAGGCCCTACTTCAGTAAAACACACTTCACCACTAAACAGTATGCATGTGCTCTAACTTCATGATATCCTCAATTTCGAACTGCAGCCAACACCCTCTGAATTACAAGCTCCACTCAAGCAGTAATGTGGATTTATAGCCGGGGGGTGCACGGCCGTGAGAACAGTCGGGCAAGTCTAAATTCACAACATGCTAAATGTTAGTTAGGTCAATGTGTGGGATGTCTTAAAATTTCCAGCTCCTTTTATTTTGGCCTCAAACATGTGCAATGTTAGCTACTTAAACCAAAATGCTAACATCTCAACAGAATAAATCCAGTGGAGGTGATTTGGAATATATTTAGAGATTTACTTACTTTCCTCGCATGACCATGTGTGACTATAGCCAGTACTAGAAATGACGGCTCTTAGGCAGGGTCCTTGGACAGGAGCCCATTAACGGTAGGGTAAGCACGGAGAGTCCAAATACTCACTCTCACATTCCTCCATTATTCATGTGTTATAGTGCCTTTAAGTTAAAGTCACCAAATGTCCTAAACATAACAGTTAATAAGGAATAATATGTAGGCTCTTAAGAGTGTGTAGCCTGTGTCCTCTGCTGTAAAACCAAAGCACTGACCACTCTAAATGCAAAATGGTTAATTACTTGACTCTGGGCCATCAATCTTCCTCTTGAGTCCAACAGTTTCCTTTTCCCTTAGGGCCTCTACAGAGCAGTTTGGTCTTGGAAGTTGAGGACCTGGAGTTGGACCAGGTCGATTACTGAAATATTTCATCTTCAAAGCCTATACGACAGAGAGAGTATTTTTTCAATTATCATTATGAATGCAACGAAGAACTCACATTTAAAAGGATCATAAATGATTTAATACAATATATTAACTATTTTCCATTACCTGAGTGGCTGTAGCTCGCGTGGGTGGATTAAAAGTAAAAAGCGCTTGTAACATTTCTAGTAGGTCATCTCCAGCAGCGCTGAATATGTGTTCAAGAGGTGTACCAGGAAAGATTTTAAAAGACACATAATCTGGTAGACTAGTCATCCCCTGCACAAACATTTGATAAAAGACATGTAAGAGAAAAAAAACACACAAAAAAATAAATATTACTGACAGGCCATGATTCTTCTGTGGGAGTGCCCAGAGCCTCAAAGATCTTCGTTAATTGGTCAAGGTCAGAATCTCCAGCAAGAAAAGGGATCTACCACAACAAAACAAATATTATAGACTCTCAATATAAAATATTGATTTAAAGTGTTATGTTTATCAAATAAAATGGAATTACCCGCAGTAATAACTCTGCCAATATACACCCCACTGCCCACATGTCCACACCAACACCATACATTTTTGCCCCAAACAGGAGCTCAGGGGAGCGATACCATCTTGAATAAAAATAATAGTCACCTTATAACAATTAGAAAAATCTTAGTTAGAATCTGATAAATTATGTTTGTCTCACAGACCTGGTAACAACTTGGTGTGTGTAGATTCTATTTGGACTGCCAAAAGCTTTGGCCAGACCAAAGTCAGCCAACTTCAACACTCCATTTCCATCCAACAACAGATTATTGGGCTTCAGATCCTACACATGGAGAGAACACACATAGCATTACCCATTAAAATAAATACAGTATATAAACATTATATAGTGTTCGTCTTACTCTGTGAAGGACCCAGTGACGGTGCATGTACTCTAATCCTTGGAGAGTCATGAGGGTATACGCTTTAATGTTGGCTGGAGTCAGGACCAAGCTGGTGTCTTTAATAATAACCTTAAGGAACAAAAAGATATGAACTTATCTATAGTAAGACAACATTGTGCATCAGCAATAAAGAACAGAAGAGCGCAGAGTGGGTCTGTGCAGCGAATCCCACCTCCTGCAGGTGCAGATTGCCGTTGTGTCCTTGGGCAAGACACTTCACAGACTACACATATGAATGTAGCATGTGCATGGTTGGTAGTGCTAGGAGGGGCACCCTTGCTTTCTCTTCAGTCTACCCCAGGGCAAATGTTGTGGCTACAATAGTAGCTTCCTACCAGTATGCACTGAATGAATAATGTCTACAGCATAGCACTTTGAGAAACTTGTGACACAGGCTTGTGAAGCGCAACACAAGTGTAAGCCATTATTATTAAGAGCTAGCTCTTTGGGTTCAAATGGGACAAAACAAAAAAACAGTAGTAGTATAATAATACTACTACTAATAATATAATGAGTCAGGCTATGTAATGAAGGCTCACCTCTAGATCTGTCTCCATGAAATCAAACACAAGACTAATATTTGATTTATGACCAAAGGCATTCAGCAACTGAAACACACAAAAACAGGTTATTCCAAGTGTTGTAAACTCACTTTATGTGTATGGGTATGTCCAAGTTCTCAGTTGTACAGGAGTTGTCCATCATAGGCAAAGATTCTTCAGTTTTCATCTGTACTCTGTAGTTGAAGTACTACATAGTAGAGATGAAGACTGAAGAATCTTTGCCTTTAGTATGGGTAGTGTATATTTCAACAGATAATAGGCTAAACATGAGGGTACAGGAGAATGAATGCCATTTGATCCATCAGGGCACCATGCTACTTACCCCAATAATATTTGGATGATGCAGTTCTTGTAGTAGTTTAATCTCTCGTAGAGCCGTTCTGTTGATACCTGTGAGAATTAAAATTATAATTGACAAGTGCCTGCATCATGTGACTTATTAAGTTTGTTAAATAGAACTTACCATCTTTAGCCTCTGTCCTGTGACCAACTTTAATCTTTATGAAAAAGAAAACAGGTCTATCATGAGTCATGACTAGTACATTACATTTATGAGGGCAAACTCTTACTTATTTACCTTTTTAATGGCAACGATTGTGTCTGTAACTTTGTCTCTGGCTTTGTAGACTGTGGCAAACTAAAGAAGAGAGGGCGAGTGTATCAGATCACATCATAAATCACCCAGCAAGGCTTTGTTGACACTGACAACAAGCTAACACTTGCTAGCATTAGGGCATTCTCGAGACATATTTACACAATAGCGTTCAGCAGCATGTCAGTCGGTGCTAAAATATGTTTGGCCTTATTTCAGTCTTTAATGTTAGCCCACCTGTCCCTCTCCGAGAAAGTCCAGTTTCTCGTACCGCTTGGCTCTTGATTTCACATCCAGTGCCATGCTAGCAGCTTGTGTGCCTAGTCCCTACATCCGGTTTACTTAAAGGTCCTTCATTACCTTTTCCGGGTTAGCGTTTCTCTTATTAACCAATACTGCCACCTACTGGATCACACTTGGTACAACGCCAATAATTGCAAAGAAAAAAACGCTGATTGCTGTGAAATAAAAGACAGATTCATGTGAAGAGCCCAATGAATATTTCTTAGATGTTTTTGTTTGTAACAAATGTTGCAATTTTGAGTCCAGTACAAGGTTTTCTAGACTCTGCTCTAGCCTAAGGTGCACCTCAAAAAGCAGTGGTGGGAAGTAACGAAGTAAAAAGTACAAGTAAAAAGTACAAATTATAGTTTTTTTTTACTTTACTTAAAGGGGCACTATGCAAGTTTTTAAGTGAAAAATAAAATCCTGATATTAGTGCATATTTAGCCTTTTAGTGGCCCAGTGGCTGTATGGGTGCAGCATGGCACCTTTACCTTCCAGCACAGTGGCCTCTATGACG
>OMNZ01106252.1:0-12393 GCA_900303255.1 Lesueurigobius sanzi | reverse complement strand
AAACTTTAAAAGGAGTTGACTCCTCCCACCTGAAAACGGAGATCAATTGTGTAGGGCCAGACCCTCTGTACGAAATGAGTACGAGGGGATGGTTAGACCAGGCTAGGTAACTATTTAGTAATTAAATAATATATATATATATATATATATATATATTTATTTATTTATTATATATATATTTATTTATTTACCATATCCTTTTTTAAAGGATCTGGTAATGCTATGCTATGGTAAGGGCGACAGTGGCGCAGATGGTAGAGCGGGTCGTCTCATGATCGGAAGGTCGGGGGTTTGAATCCCGGCTCCTGCAGGTACAGACTGTCGTTGTGTCCTTGGGCAACACACTTCACCCAATGCCTCTGTGTGAGTGGTTGGTGGTGGTCGGAGGGACCGTTGGCGCAGATGTGAGCAGCCTCCCTTCTGTCAGTCTACCCCAGGGGAAACTGTGGCTACAATACTAGCTTACCACCATCAGCTTGGAGTGAATGAGCCCCCCCTCCCTTTCATGTGTAAAGCGCTTTGGGTGTGACTTGTGTCATATGAAAAGCGCTATACAAATAAGATTCCCTTTCCAATTTTCCAAAGCTACTTAATGATAAAATATGCCCCTGTGGTCACAATACTAAACAAAGTACAAAACAAATGCATGTGCCCCAAAGTGAACAGACACAAGGTGGTTATAAACTATAAAATATGGACTAAAACTCATGAGCTAAGATTTCTCTGAGAGCCATTCATCAAAAGAGCCACATCTGGCTCCCAAGCCATAGGTTCCCTACCCCTGCCTTATTGTAAAGATCAGGTCATTTATTTGTAAGTAAATTTGTAAGTATAAGTATATTAAGAGAGCAAACTGGCCCAAAACCTGAAATATTTTTCATTTTTTAAAGAAACGGTTTTGCCTGCAGGGGGAGACCCTTAATATTACCTGGCTATGCAATAATAACCCAATGGCCAAAAGCAAGAAACCACATTTTTTAATCTGCTTCATTTTTTACACATATATGCAGAAACAGTGTTGAAAGAATCAATGTAGCACAGCGTCATGAGCGATTTTATGCAACAGCTCAATGGTGTCAGCGACAGAGACCAGAGCCAATATTTAACCAGGATCCACAGTGGGACGGCCAGCTGACAATCACAGGAGACCGAGGAAATCTTAGCAACCAAAAGAAAACAGCACATGCTCCAAAGGTGGGACTCCTCCTGTGTGCGTGTATCAAACTGTCAGAGGCCCACTGTGGAGATACACACTGATAAATGTTACAGGAGGAGTGTGGAGCTCTGTGGGAGGACAGACACATCGGGCTGTAAGATCTGTGCGAGCGGTTCATCGTTTTACTGGCACTGGAGGTTTTACTGGGATCGGACCAGACATGTTCGTATCTATGCTATGACCATGGGAACACTGTGAAAATGTCAGTTAGATTACATAAACGATGGGAGGGAAAAAAAGAAGACAGAAAAATGAATTACCCTTTTCTCTGTGTCTATGTGATTGAATTGTGTCCTGCAGCTCCATAGGTTGCATTTGCGTTATAGAATTCTTTTTAGTTGGAGCAGGTGCCAATACAGTGCTATGGGAGAGAAAGAGTTTTTGAAAGATATTTCCAAAAACAAAACAGTTTTCCCTGATCGGTATTTGATAGTGATACTCAAGCCTGCCATATTATTTCAATGATGAATGAATTATGAAAGTTCTTTGGCCAACATCACACACATGTTTTTCAATATTGTCACCTCTTTTGGACTCTCTTCATGAGAAAATAATTAGACTTCAGTTCACATCTGCCGAAGACATTGAACTTTAGTTTTTGTTTCATGTGGATTGGACAAATAATTACACAGAAATTAGCAATAAACTAACACTAGACATGCATTTAGACAGTTATACATCATGTATGGGCAAACCTTTTGATGCAAGGACCACATTGGGTTTTTGAACTTGCCTGGGGGCTGGACTGGTTGCAGTTTGGTGCAAAAAGCACCTAAATTGAAGCAGTTATGCATTATTCTTCTATGTCAGTGAAAACACTGGTGCAGTTCACCCTTTTAGCCAGTGTATATTGGGCTTGGTCATGTTTCGTGGGCCAGATTTAAGAGCTAGGCGGGCTGCATTTGCCCCCTGGGCCTTAGTTTGCCCTCCTCTGCTATAGATACTGCCATAGCATTTTTCAGCTTCTCTAGAATGTTGAATGCTACAGTCCTCACCTGAAAACTTGGTTCTGATTCCAGAAGCACTCCATCATTTTTTCCTACAGGCTTTAAACAGAAACTGTTATGTATTGAAAAGAATGATGGACGGTAATCACTTATGTGGTAAGTCACTCACAATATTTAAACCATATAATTTTCTTTAGAATATTTATATGAGGCCATATTTCAAGTATTCAGTAATTTCATATAAAATAATTGCAGTTCTTCATGTTCATTTAGGGAAAAAATCTGAGGGACTTTTTCTTCTGGAAGAAATGTGGGTTTTGGGACGACCAGGACTGTTGAGCTACACTACAAAAAGTTTTTTTTAGACTTAAATTAAGTTCTTGATGTCTTTTTTTCTTAATTCAAGTGTAAAAAACATACCCCATTAGCAGATTTCTTGAAATTAGTCTCTCAAATTCCCTTATTTCTTGATTTTTACTTTTTGCAGTGCACATTGAAGCGCCACACAATGGGAAATCGTATCCATACATCAGCATCATTATCATAATAATTAAAAGTGAATGCAGGAGATTTCGTAGTCTTCACTCCAAAAAAAAAGAATAGATGACGACTCAAGAATCTTTGCCTATGATGAATAACTCCTGTACGACTGAGAGCCTACCTAGACGTATGCAAGTTTGATAAATGAGGGCCAAAGTGAATAACCAATAGTCCTATCACCTTAAGTGCAGTGTGTGTACAAGCGAGTAGCGCAGTTGTAAGGAATATTGAGCACACTTATTCTCCTGACATGAGTTTGGAGAACAGTGGACACTTTATTTTATTTCTAATAAAAATCCTCCATGCATCTTAAGCCCCAAGAGTAAAAATCTGAGTCTTGGATCCAAAACTTGATGAATAAAACCCCAATTTCATGGCACGCTGGTTGAGTGGGAGATTTGGACTCGATGCAGACTTTATTAACCTCTTCTAATGGGAAGACAAACAGCGGAAGAGCTATACACGGCTGCACAGAGCCAAGCATCAGTCAGTAGCAACGCGCCAGGTCCCTCCGCTCTCCGCTCTGTCCTCTCCAATAAGACCCCCGCTTTAATGCCGGAAAGTTCCCTCCGAGCTGTCAATCACTGCTTTAATAAAAACAAAGTATACCATTGCGGTCCCCGGAGGATTAAAATGCGAGGTTTTGTCTGCGGAACTGTGAAAATCTCCTTTTGCTTTTATTAGCAAAGCCCTGGTTCGAACTGAAAACTCTGGAAAAAAAACCTGGCCACTCCGAGCCGTGTGCGTCTCCCATCTGGACTGCATTAGACCAACCACCTGGACCCGGACCAAAGTGAAATGAAACTGAGGGTATTACAGAAAATAACCCCGGAGTCCACACACACACAGCAGTGAGATACATATCTGCTAATCAGTCAGACATGGTTCGTGCAGCTGTTTGTATCTGTTTAAACCTATTTGAGTACAGTCTTAACCTCCGTGATGAAGAGTGAGGTAAGGCCGGTTTGGTAATGGGTACAGGGCCAGCTGATGGGGCACGCTCGGTGCTGAAAGCCGCTCATGGACGCTGACAGGATGAAGGATTAACCTGTTGAATTATGAGTGACAGTGACGGGCCTCGCGCCGGCAGCTGGCAGCCTGCTCCCTAACCTCTATACGGCTGTAATGAGGGGAGGCACTGCAGGCAAAACTCAATTTGTTCAATTTTCAGGTTTTGGGCCGGTTTGCTCTCTTAACATATACATTTCACCTGGAAACCAACAAATGACCTAATCTTTACAATAAACAGCGTCATTATTGGCCTGATTCAACGTTTCTCCATAGACTGACGTACGATATGGGAAACTTTGAGTTCTTACTCTTTGGAGTAAGATCGAAACGTCCTACACTTCATCTACAGAGTACAGATGAAGACTGAAGAATTTTTGCCTACGATGGACAACTCCTGTACGACTGAGAACCTTCACAAACGATATGGGAAACTGTAACTCCAATGACCATGTTTCTCACATTGTGGGGACAAGCACTCAGACTCCAACCTCCTCAGTATATATTTTATCTGAAGTAAAAATGTTGTTTTAAATGAGCGTTGTGAACAGGGCCGGCCCAAGCGTTCATGGGGCCCTAAGCAAAATTATGTCATGGGGCCCTCGCAACTTTAATTTCATTTCAGATAGATCTATATTCCCATAAATGAGACACATCCAATTCGTCCACCCTTCAACCTGACTATTTGTAAAAGAAAGTAGACTACATGGTAAAAAGAAATGTAGACTTGAGAAGAAAAATCTTAAAAGTTTACCAGTGGGACTTTTACTGGTAAATTAAGAAAAAATAACCTCATTGCACTCAAAATTAGATAAAAACAACATTAATTTACTTGAAACAAGATTATTGTTGTTATTGTTGATGTCTTAATATAAGTGTACAAAAAAGTTCCCCCATTAGCAAATGAAAGTAGATTTATTTTTGCAGTGTACTAGTTATTTTGAGGAGACATTTGAGGGAAATGCACTAGTATGCACTATTGGGGCCCCCTGGTGGTCTGTGGGGAGTCGGGGCCCTAAGCAGCTGCGTAGTCTGCTTATTAGGCAGGGCCGGCCCTGGTTGTGAATCATAACTTTGCGGCTTCAAAAACATGAAACATATAGATATACAATTCTCCTGAACTGTACAGTATGTGAGACCTTTTCTCTTCACCCTGGTTTAACAACTTTTTGTTGGGCCCAAAAATGTGAATGACTCTGGTATTATTGCGCACTTTTTTTTTATTGTTATTTTGTTATTTGACCCCAATCCACAAATATATGCCGTCCTAAACTAAACTGTATAGTGTTATTTTTATATGTGTTTTATCTTGAAGTCACAGAATGTCAGGGTATGTAATATGAATGATACATGAATGAACACAAACACCTTTATGTCACTCATGGTTAGTGGCTGTGTGAAGCCATTTACTGTAAAAAAAAAAAACAACCTGTTTAGACTTTTCAACTAGAAACTAGCCAAATGTCCCTGATCAAAAGTTTTGAGTCTTGAAACATACATTTTTTCAGAGAGTCCAATTTTGTCAACGAGTCCTGTATTTCAGGATTCTCTGAGAAAACTTCTAGAAACAAAGTGCTTGGGAACTCAATACCACAAAAAATAGATTTTTTTGGGGAAGGTGCTCTTTGGCATTGGGGGACGCAAGAGAAAAACAATAAAACCAAGGCACTCCTCCCACAACATTAATGATTTAGATTTTCTAAAAAGCCTTTATTTTGTTGGGCTAATGCATATTAAAATAATTTAAAACAAATTACTGGTTTCTTCCATGAGTATCGGCTCCAAACATGCCTTTCTCAAGAAATTAGTTTTTCTTTGCTCCTGAACGATTTTCCTGACAGTTGTTGAAGGTCATGTAAACGTTAGATCAGGGACATTTGAGTAGTTTCTGTTTCATTATGATTTCAAAAGAGTAAACTCAGTTCTTTGGCGATAAATGGCACAACCACTAACCATGAGTGGAAAAAAAGATTTTTGTGTTTTCATTCAAGATTAAAAGGATATGTAAACTTATGAGCACAACTGCAAGTGACCAAAGAATAGAAAAACAGATATATTGCTACAAAATAAGTAAACACGAGGTACAAGTCATTGTTTGGTCAGTGGCATTGGATTATACAGCTGCACAGCGCCACCTTCTGTTCCGTAATGGGCATGATAATGTTGTTACATCGGAGAACAAAGCACGACGCGACCAACTTGTCTGCACGCCGTAAGCAATGAGTAACGAGAGCTTTTTGTCAAATGTAGTGGAGTAAAAGTCATTGTCAACAAAAAGTACAGCTCCTCAAAAATTCTACTTAAAGGCACTATACCTGATTTTTTTTTTAATTATAAACATTGAAAGCGGGAGCGAGTAAATTCAATTGATAATTGTGGTCCAAACACATTCCTAACTTTCCTAATGCATTTCTAGAATCCCATTTCTTCGTAGAGCTGGGTTTGTAAGCAAATTTCACATCTTGCGGGGTCACTTTTTAGGATAAAAAGCCATAAGACTCGCCTGCAAACTCATGAAATTGATAAAAATGCTTTATATTTAGATCCACAGTATTATTTCCACAAAATGTCTACCTTAACAATACACTAAAGGAGGGCAAAGCAAATGTCATTCCTCTTCTAGGTAAAATCAGGTATAGTGCCTTTAAGTACAGTACAGAGAGTGGTGCAAGTGGGGAAACATGCAGAGTTCAGCGAGCTTAGATTCAGGTTAGCTTGACTGTGTTCAAGGTAGTGAGCGATATGTGGGCTGCAGCTGGTCCTAGTCCAAACCCTCTCAGAGCCTCCTTAAATCACGAGGTAAAGTGTTGGTGGAGGCAGAACTAAATGAAATAAAAATAAACATGTGCGAGCTGCGTTTACGGCCCAGAACCCGGTATCACTCCCCTCGGTGGAAAACACGCAGTAAATTACCGCCGATCATTTAGTGGGATATAGAAAAAGTAGTTTGTCGGTTTGATTTATGACACCATTAATTATAAACGCATCTGAGGAAGGATTTGTCTTCCCATTGTGTGTCCTTGAATGCGTCCACTTGTTTATGCCGAAGATCACTGTATCTGTGCAGGAACGGCGCTGCGGTTTCCACCATATGATCTCCAACATTTCTCGCTCTGTAGGCTGCTGGACGGATTCCCCAGCCCCTAACAACAACAATATGTTTCTTATGAATCCAGTTCTTCTCTGCTGTCAGCGGCTGGCTCTTGAACGTAACCCTGACTGCAAGAGATTTGTAAAATATATCGTTTGACCAAAGCTGGGCCCGAGCCAAACACAAATGGACAGGACGACATCATCAACGTCAAGGCAATTCATGGTTTACTGCGGCTGCCCTGAACAGACCATTGTTCTCGGGACGACAAAGCCAGGACACAAAGTACAGGGGCTGCGCTGGGCTACTGTGAGAGCCATTACCAGTCACTGTCTATAGCATTACAGGGATTATATGTTTTATGTTCATGTCTGCACTTGATATCCACAAAAAATAAATAAATCAAGTCTTTGTGAGGTAGCCTGGCCAGCCAAGACTCGCTCAAGGCCCGTATGCACAGTCTGACTGTCCTAGTCGTAATAGTCATGGAAAGTTTACATCTTTTGTACTTAAAGATAACTTTTTTATGTGAAAAAATGTTTTATATTAGTGCATAATATTTGAACTTTGGCTGACCCAGTGGCGTGGCGCCTTTACTTTCCATCACAGCGGCCTCTGTGACACCTCAGATTGAACCGTTTTAGGGTTACAGGTAAGCTTCAGGTACAAAAACCCAAAAACAATTAATCCTGGAGCGTCATAGAGGCCGCTGTGATGGAAAACAAAGGCGCCACGCTGCACCCGTACAGCCACTGGGCCGCGCTAAGAGGTGCACCTTTAATTCACATCCTTGTCCAAATGAAGTTAAAAGTCCTACACCTTTTTTCCAAGTGGAACAACCGTTTGTGTAGGTTCTCAGACGTACAGGAGTTGTCCATCGTAGGCAAAAATTCTTCGGTCTTCATCTGTACTCTGTAGTTGAAGTGTAGGACGTTTCAATCTTAGTCCGAAGATCGTCATCAGCTACTAAAGACGTGAGCACGCTGTGGGCCTCTTAAGAGTGAACCAGAAGGAGGAGTTGACCTCTAAGTCCCTCCTCTCTTAGTGTAAAAGGTAAAGGCGAACATCCAAGCCAAATGGAACAACATTTGTTTTGTCCTTTACTACATTGCAAACATTTGTGGAAATACATGTAATACTATATATTATGAAGCATTTGCATCAATTTTATGAGCTTGCGGGCTAGTTTTTTTGTTTGTTTTGTTTTGGTTATTTTTTAGCATTTTTGTGGCTGTGACCATTAAAAACTGCTCATTAAATCACTCCCTCTTCATTGTTCGAAATTGAAAGAAATGTGACCCGTTTAGGATTCTAAGGAATCCATTTTGAGGGGCATTTTGAGTTATTCGCAGATTCTGAAAGTGTAGTTTCCAAGCTTTCCAACGATATGTAACACATGGAAATCTGATAATATTTGGGAAGTTGAAAGTAGGCTCACCGCAAAAGTTAAAAGGGAGAAAGCACCTCCTCTCTCTCCCCTTGTTGCGGAGCACAAGGAGCTCATTTGCATCTCATTTCCGTCACCATTGTCATCGGCTGAAGCGACTGGCAGTCAAGCAGTTGGCGTCGAATATTATTTGTTTTCTACGCTCTAATGCAGCAAAAAGTACGGACATTTATCAAATTCATGATACTTGGCGCCACTTTCATTTGGAACCTTAAAAATCAATTGATCAGATGTTCTACTGTGAAACCTACACCAATTTTTATAGTTTCCAGTCTAGGCCCCAAGAGACCTGGTGTAAATGGAATAAATGTTTTTCTCTCGCTGCTTTCACAACGCAATTGTGAGTGCTACTGGTCCAATACTAAAATACCTTTGTGTGCTGTGACTCTAAATAAAGCCTTTTTATCAATTATGAAAAAAACTAGGTGTTGTTAACTCCCTGAAATGTATGAAATATGGTTATAAAGGCATTCCTTCCTACAAAGTTCTTTTGGAAATGTAAGAATGAGTTTAGACTTCAACTAACTATAAACAACTAAACAAAAAAAAAAAAAAAATCAAGTTTAGGAACTTGAAATAGCCAAACCCGTGCCACATGGATATTGTCCAGCCATAACATCCCCACATCCAAGTCATAAGATTGTAAGTTCAACCTGACTCTTTTGATTGTGCTTGGTTTGATGTACTGTACATAGCATTTTTGGGCTAGATCCACAGTGTCAAACTTTTTAAAATAAGCAAATATTTCATGCATCACTAACAAATAACAGTGGCAAACAAAACTCCAGCTGATTATAATTTCCAACTGCACCACAGAGCAGCAGTAGCATAAACACAATCATACAGGAATATGAAGAGAAAATTGAAGAGCCCCTGGTAGCAATTACAGTACAGTTTTTGCACATCTGGATAGAGCAATTTCTGCACTATTGTACTCTGTGAAATTGGTCTGGCTCCATCAAACTCAGTGGGAAAAGGAGCACAGAGAAATAGTCAAGGTCTTGTGGACATTATCAGTACACTTGAGGTTTGGACCAGGTCTAGGTTTGCTCAGTGGGGTCTGAAGAGCGGGTCTTCCCTGTGTTTTTGGCCGGGACAGATGTTTGCAGATGTGAGCGGCTCCACAGCTGCGCAGCGGGACACAAAAACCGGATCGAAAACACAGAGGGTCTGAGCCGCAGCTTCTGTCAAGTCCAGGGGGAGACGTCCAGTCCGAGCACACGAGAGAGGTCATTTCTTTTTATTATCAAATACGATGAGTAAGCTCTCGGTCGTGCAGGAGTTCTCCACTGTAGACAAAGTTCTTAAGACACAGCCGGGGAATAGGGGAGTTCTGTTGCCCCATGCATATGAAATACTCAAATAGTTGAATACATTGCATCAATGAACACGGCGTTACTTTTAATCTCAATTCTGTGGCCCCATGCATAAACCTGATATACAGTACCATATGAATGTTAATCTGACAGCGCTGTGTTTAGTATTTGAGTATTTGTAGCATATCAGGTTCATGCATGGGGCCACAGAATTAAAGGATGATGATGAAAGAGAGATATCAATTTATATTAAAGGGGAGACACTACACGCAATAGTCAATATTTTCAATTTTCGGATTTTGGGATAATTTAATGTCTTAATATACTGTGTATACTTTCACCTGGAAACAAATGAATGACCTAATCTTCACAATAAGGTGTTTCTCTAGATTTACACAGAAAATTGTAACTTCAAAGGCCATTTTCTCAAAATGCATTTTTCTTTCACTCCTGGAACAATGTCCCCACTTTAGCGGCTCCTACAGCCATAAAGCTTTCCAGCCTTGCACTTAGCATGATTTTGAAGGTTTGTTCAGATGATTCTTTTTTTCAATACGTAATTGCAGCCTGATTTATTGAGTTTTGAACCCCAAAACACAAGGCAAAATTAGATTTAAAAAATATATATACAGTATATATTCACTAGTTTTCAGTATTCAAAAAATATCCAAACCCCTTCTTCTTTGTTATGGATGGTTGAGAAGCAAAACATTCAAGTATGGATATCAACTATAGCTATAACATAGATAGAATATGATGTGGTGCAATAAAAATCATCCACAATGGTTTACATTACTGGGATTCTATGGCTAAGTTCTGAAAACAGCGCATCGGATTTTTATCATTTTTTCCTGTGGAGTAAACAGTTTGTTGAAAAGAATGACATATTGACTGATGCCATAACTTGGTGGAATAATTGATTCAGTCATTTTTTTTTTGCATTAAATTGATGCAAATGTGTTTTAAGAGTTATTTTTTCAGTGGATGTTGTCAGCACATGTGTTCTGTGTATCTGGAATGCATTTATTGACTGCCTACCCAACCCACTAAGGATTTGAGGGGAAAAAATAGTTTTTCACATTTTTCTGATAAAAATACAGGTTGCCTACACTAAAATGGCCACAATTTTTTTTCGCGATATTTCCAGCAGAGTCCTGAGGGCAGGGGCCTCACACTGGGGGGGTATAAAGGGTACTGAGTACCCAGGGCCCAAGGCAAGGAAGGGGCGGAGGGAATACTCTAAGCTTGTTACTCTAAGTGATTTACTTATTCACGGGACATTACATCTGGTCGAGACATTTCATTCGTGTGTGACTTATTTTTGATCATTATTGATGTCTGATATTGATTTGTTTTTGTCCAGACCGACCTTTGAGATGACTTCTGTTATGATATTGGGCGTTACAAAAATAAATTGATTGATTGATTGATTGATTGATTGATTGAATTGAAGTCTGTTCATAAATAGGCCTATATGTGTCAGGGGGCCCACCAAGATGTTTATACCCAGGGACCAAAATTTGGTAGAACGCCCCTGCCTGAGGGTCAAAGTTAACAGAAAAAACACAAATGAAAAGTATAACACACTGTGTCAGGTTCAACCCAGTTTTGAGACTTTGTCTCCCCGACTATTATGCGAAACAATGTTAAATGTTACTGGCCACATTTATTTGAGATGATTACCTCATATGTGGCTTTAACTAATGGCATTAGTCTTTTTAACATGAAAGAAAATATGCATTTAGTGGTGATTTGAAGCATCTGTCAAAGAGTCTCAAATGTGTAATATTTATACAGTGATACTTGTTGACAACAATATACATAAAAGTAAGCATTTTGCTCATTCAGTACATTTACAAAGGAAGAAAGATATTCAAGTTGTGTCCTTTTTCACATTCGTTTACAACCGGAGTACCCCATGGTAAATGCTCACGTATCCCCTGGGGTCCCTGTACCTCTGGTTGAGAAGCATAGTTCTGGACTGACGATAACAGTGGGACGTGTTGTGAGGTGATGCTTGGAGGCAAAATGACTTACTTTAGTCATAAACTACTTTCAGGGCTTTTCTAGTCCCAGCTGCGACAGAGAGCTCTTCCATAGTGTACGTGCATGGAGCTAAAAATAATGCTGAATTATATGTAACTTGAAAGAGAGTTATTCGGGTGAATACTTGTGGCGCATGCAGAGAATAACAATCTCACTTTGAGGTCCAGAGGTTTTGGATGGTGTGTTTTCTATTGTGCAGAATGAAAAGGTGCTATCCAATTTTAACCATATGGTCTGCAAAGATGTGATTTTGTGCTTGTGGTCAGTGGCACAGATGGACTGTACAGAGACAAAGTCCAGAGATGAAATACCAAAGCGATTGAAGTTATTATCCTCTGCCTTGTATACTCTGAAAGAACAATGTTAGGGTTTACATTCATTTAGATGTCAGCTCCGGTGTGCGGAGCATAAGGCAGAAGCCAGCGAGGAAGATTGAGAAGCTGAGCTCAGGAAGATTCACAGAGACAGATAAATGTAAACCAGGAGTCGGTCCAGATCGGTCGTCGTTCACAGAAACAGATGTGATGGTCGTGTAGCACGGCCCACCAAAGTGGAAACTGCACAGGCTCAAGAAGCATCGGAAATGGTCAAAATCCAACACAATCAGTTTCAGATCATCTCAGCGCTGCCTCCGATTTGACCTGGGCTTCCCGTCAATGGCTCACTGTCAGGGCTGTAGCTTCTTCAGGGCGGCTCCAGGTTTGATCAAATTAAATCTTAGACTTCAAAAAAAATGCCATTGTGGTCAATTTTAATGCTACATCATCATGTAAATAAATTAA
>OMNZ01106249.1:0-20198 GCA_900303255.1 Lesueurigobius sanzi | reverse complement strand
TCTCTCTCTCTCTCTCTCTCTCTCTCTCTCTCTCTCTCTCTCTCTCTCTCTCTCTCTCTCTCTCTCTCTCTCTGTCTCTCTGTCTCTTCGTCTCTCTCTTTCTCTCTCTCCTTCTCCTTCCTCTCCACTTGTCATTCATTCTCATGCCCTCCTTCACTCTGCCCCCTGCCCATTAGGTTTACTCCCATACTTTCTGCAAAACACTAAACTTATTTGACCCAGAGCATATCCCTCATAGCCACCACTCTCCCAGAATGCGTCAGTGCTTCTCGTTTGGACGAAAAATAACATGCAATCCATTCAAGTTTTGTTTACTTTGCACTATTTGGTGAGCCACCATGTAAAGCCATTGAATACAAAATAATACTAAGCCTTATCTTTTCTTATCTACTTTGGAGGTTTTAATTTAGCATGTTAGAAAAACATGCAATCCCCTCAACTGGCCAATTGGAATTCATCACTTTCAACAAAGGACTAAACCGCCCAAGGCATCTTACATTTAACAAAGGAGGTATCTTTGGCAACTTTTACATTGGCATATTGTTTTAGATTAGTTGTTACAGGCCATATGATATACAGTATGATATGAAGCAACACTCAGAGCCTAGATGCGATGGCTGAGGTGACTAGTGATTCTTCTGCTGCGGTCAAGATGGGACAGAGGAACGATGCAGTACCTAGATGAATCGTGAAGACATGAATTGCATATCATAAGAATTACTTAGTTGAGTCATAGTTTGAGGCCAGTGATCATGTGATACATATTTGGACCAATGCACAGCTGCTTGTTTTCCTGGTTGAATTTAAAGGCAGCTTGTAATATACAGTATGAACATCTCTATGTTGCCAACCTGATTTTTCCCGCCTTAACCATCCTGATATTGGTGCCTATTTGACCTTTCAGTGGCCCAGTGCCTGCAGGAAGACTCAGGATCAATTGTTTTTATGGTTTTGTACCAGAAACTTACCCGGGAAACCCTAAAATACAGTAATTGATCCTGGAGCGTCATCGAGGCTGCTGTGGTGGAAAGCGAAGGTGTCATGCTGCACAACTACTGACATAAAGTCGTTGTTCTTTCACGTAAAAAGTTGCATAGTGCACCTTTGAATATTGTCACCACTTTTGGACACTTTTATGAGAGAATTAGTTCATTTGTGCTGACATTAAACTTTGTGACAATTTTCAGCTGTCCTCCACTTAAATGTTAAACTAGAGGCTTTTATTATGTTGCAATGTCACTTTGTCATCCGTTCTTTGCAGAAATTTGCCCTATATGCATTTGTCACTTCCCTCAATGCCGCTGGGGCAACCTGTATGGAGTAGTGGGCGACTGCAGTGCAGCACCAAGCAACCATCAGTACCTCCACATCTTAAGCTAGGTTTGGTTAGGAGTACCTAGCACAAGGATTTATTCTATTGTGCATAGATTAGGTTGAATGGTAAACCAGAGCATCCGGAGAAAACCCAATCCAAAAGTACATTACAAACCCAGTACAACATCTTCTCTTTCTGATTGATCAAACTTTATTGTTGATATCTGAACACTTGCAGCCCCGCCTGTTTCGAGGCTCCAACAGAGCACCTTGGTGACCTTCCTGTGAGCTTGTGCTTCTCATTGTGCTTGCTGCATGTTTCCGTTTGCTGATTGATGTGCATAAAGCCAGGGTGGCCCATCTCCCAGCCAGGATGACTCACCCAGGCGTCTGCGGATTGTAGCCCGACAGGTTAGCGGAGCAGATGCCTTCAGGGAGCAAAGATAGACAACTCTTCCAGGCAAACTGCAGATCATGCCATTCATTTTGAGAAAAGTACAGAATTTGGGCAATGAAGAACATTTCATGAATATATTTTCATTTCTAAACATGTTTTACATTTATAAGAGCAGATTAACAAAATGTGGCCACAAACAAATATGCCTGCAATATCAAACGTGCTCCTAAAAATCGACTTGCTATAGAGCCCCAGCTCTATTGCGTTATCAATAGGGCTGTGGCAATATATTGCAATATGTTTTTGTAGCAATACCCAGTATCAAGACTTTATCAAGTTATTGATACTTTTGATTCTTTTAAAATGTTGAATGCCTGTGCAGCGCCCATGGCTCTAAACTAATCTTGTATATGATCCTGTGTATGACTTTCATGGTTAGTGCACAACCAACCTAAACAACAAAGCTTTTTCTTTATGAGGATTTATTTTCAAATGTGCACGAATAAAGCTGTTGTTCAGCATTTGAATGCATATAATATAGGATGAATTATGAATAGGGATGTACAATACCGATCTGATACTGTCTTATCGTGTTATAATCTTTTAAAAATGTGTAGACCTATTGCATATTATGCAATATGGAGCTACGGTAGCACAGTGGTTAGCGCTTGTGCTTCACAGCTAGAAGGTCCCAGATTCGATCCTGGGCCAGGACCGGGTCCTTTCTGTGTGGAGTTTGCATGTTCTCCCCGTGTCTGCGTAGGTTTCCTCCGGGTGCTCCGGTTTCCTCCGGGTGCTCCGGTTTCCTCCGGGTGCTCCGGTTTCCCCTACCACTTAAAACATGTACAATAGGTCAGGATGAATGAGAGTGTGTTTGTGAGACTAAAAAAAGACTAAATAAAAATGAAAAGAAGGGACTAAAATGATCCAAACTTCAGTGACTTCAGTTTGAAAGAGCCTCATATCATTTAGATTCACTGCCAAAGGAACAGCTCTATGTTTCGATGATGTGGGAGACGCTTCATGAAGCAGAGAATATTATTAAATATGTTTGAAAACAATAATATGAATGTAAAGTTTACTCATATCTATTTCAAATTTAGTTGACTAAATTTATGTGGAATTTTTGTTGACTAAAGCTAACAATATTTTTTTTTGACAAAATCTAGACTAAAATTAAATTCCATTTTTGTCAAAAGACTAAGACTAAAACTAAATTAAAATGTGCTGCCAAAATGAACACTGTTCAGTTCTAATGTACTGTATTCAGTAGGATGACAGTCCTGCAGCTGTGTAGTCGTGAAGGTTTAGTAAACCTGCAGACCGGAGCCGCTGCAGAGTCACAACCGCACATTCACAGCGGGAACCTTTTTAGCTAAAAGAGCCAAAAAAGTCACATTTATTTCCGTGAGAGCCATACAATATTATTTTTAAAATATTTATTATTAGACAGTATTTATGTTTATTTACGGATAAAATTGGTAATGCTTTCCAATTTTCCAAAGCTGCTTAAATGATAATATACGCCCCTGTGGTCACAATACTAAACAAAATACAAAACAAATGCATGTGCCCCAAAGTGAACAGTGCACTTCACTTTGCCACAGAGCAGCCTTTGGTATTTGGACTGAACTTTATGATTTTACATTATTAGTATTCCTTCATTGTCATTGCATGTTAGAACACAACGAAATTACACATTTTTAGCAACTCTCTGGTGTTGACAGACATATACAAAGACAAGACAGACAGGACAATGCCAAGAAGAGTACATGTAGTCGTCAGCTCATGTTGTCGTTAAGGGTCTTAATTGCTACTGGGAAAAAGCTGTTTTTCATCCTTGAAGTGTGCGCTTTCATTGCCCTGTAGTGCCTTCCAGAGGGCAGTACATGTTGGAAAAAAAGATTTTTACCGTGATTGGACAATGCACACGTGGAGAAGAATGGTTATGGTTATGGATTTTATGCATTTGGACCATAATATGCACTGATCTACAGCTGGATTGTTACACACAACGTGGTGGTCTTCAGGAGATCCCCAAACAAGCCCACACTGATTTCTTTTTATTATGAAATGTAACCCCTATTACTAATTGTGTAAATAAATGCCAGCTAAGATTTATCTGAGAGCCACATGTCTTCATCAAAAGAGCCACATCTGGCTCCCAAGCCATAGGTTCCCTACCCCTGCTATAAAAAATCATCGTGATGTATCAGCCAACTGATATACTGTATATCAGCCAACCAATATATCAGCCTCTTTTATTCAGGTGCAGGCAGTTGTACAACTTTTGTTTGGTTGCTTAGAACTTTTGGACACAGGACTCTTTCTCATGACTGTCACAATATTTACTGTATTGCAATACGTATTGTATCAGCCCGTAAGAATTGTGATGCATATTATACTGTGACAAAAGTGTATTGTTCCAGGCCAAGTTCAATATAAAGCCTTTTCAAATGGACTCAACATAACCTCATGTTTGGCTGCCTGCAGTCAAAGCAAAGCAGCAAAATCAAGACGAAGACTTGCTCAGTCAAAACGCGTAGGCAGTCCATTTTATCATCAAGGACTTTTAACCTTTTTCACTAAACAAAGTGCCTTTCTTTGACTTTGATTTCGTTACTCTTACACTTGCTTCTTTACTGTTGTGACCAAGTCAAATCCTTTCTTATCTTGCAGCAAAATCTTTATTGAGATGAACTGGTGAGGTCCCACTTCCAGCAACGTTACAGCTCAGGTCTGAGGAGAGGCGCGTTGTCTGATTAATTTAATAAACCAATTAAAGCACCTGTGTAATCTATTCTATTTATAAGATAAAATATTACCCAGTGTACTTCCAAAATAGTATTGCAAAGCAAAAAGTCGTGTGTTCGATCAGGATTACTCATGCATCGTGATGTATCTGAACCTGTTGCTGGTCTTGTTAACGACCCACATGTAAACAGTGGATTGACTTCGCCGGGCCCAGGTCAGACCGAAGCCGGCCAAGAATGTGCTCAGCAACAACACACTGAGGAGAAGATTCCCAGCATTCCGAGCGGGTTAGGGAGAGGTGCAGGCTCTCGCAGATAGGAAGTCGTCTGTCATTAGGGGGTAATCACTTCTTGAGGAGGATCGCAATGCTTGGAATGATTGCTGTTGCTATCGGCGGTGAAACTTAGTCTACAGAGCGGATGGAGACGTTCTTTTCTTGCGTGTTTTGGTCAGATTGAGGGATTTAGAGAAAAGAGGTGTAGAGGGTGTGATTGACTGACAGCAACACCAAGATATGGAGGTTTTTTTTTTGTTAAAATTATTATTAATTTGCATGGAACTTCAGTAAAGTTTGTCAAAGTCAACATGTGCTCTTTTAGATATCAAGCTACATTTTTTTGGACAGTGCCCATTCGTCTGGCTTTCCGGAGAGCGGACACGGTTTTCTCAGAGGGAGATGCCACACACTCATCTCACAGCTACATCACACACACCAGCAATCAGGGAAGAAGACCCCACCCACCTCAGTCTTGTCTTCATCTCGGCCAGGTGCTGCTGACTAAAGCAGTGATTCTCAACTGGTATGCGACCCACTATCATTCTAACATGACGAACCACGAATCAATTATATTATTAGTATTAGTCATAGTATTTTGGCTCACAAATGAGCATAAGTGGGGTAATTTTATCCGATCGTCAGATTTTGAGCCAGGAACTTTCACCTGGAAACAAATACATTGTCAAATCTCTCAATAAGGTGTTTAATCATTATTTTTCTAAAGATTTATACAGAAAATTGTGACTTCAAAGACCACTTTCTCAAAAGGCATTTTTCTCACACTCCCCACTTTAGTAGCACCTACAGTTATCACATTTTCCAGTCTTTTAAATAACTATATTTTTAATAGGGATTTTTTCAATATCTAATTCCTAACCTGATTTATTCCATTTTGAACAGCAAAAAAACAAGGCAGAATTTGAATTCTTTGAGATTTTTCTCATTAATAACTAGACTATTCAAAGATTAGATATTACAATTCCCAAATCTTTGACACCCAAGTAAAACCATGAATTTAAACCTGGCTCTATTCATTATTTATATGTTGCCGCTGAAAATATAAGCTAATTTAGGCAATTTTTTACACTTGAAATGCCTTTTTTTTTATATGAAAACATAAAATGACGGAAAACTTGCTTGATTCTGTTATCTACAGCTTTGAACAAGTTTTGAACTGAAGTGTCTGGTCTTAAATAAGTCTAAACAGCTGAAATCATCTCTGATAACTGTCACTCAGGTAGTGTTTCTATACTTTTTCAGTAGGTAAACTTCTTCTTTCCTAGTGTTTGTCCCGCTTTGGTGCAGTCTCCTCCATTTTGTCCGATCCAGAGCATCTTCAGGAGTGGCTTGGATTTCTCTGAGATCATCCTTAATTCTTTCCATCCACCTCTTCTTTCGTCGCCCTTGTGGTCACCGTTTATCTAGATAAAAGTGTGTTTACCTTTTAAGTAGATAAACATTGAAAGAAATCTTTCTTGGGTCTTGACCCACCAATTGAGAACCAGTGGACCATTTTGTACATATTTTTTTGTTGCTTTATGTCAGTGTTAAGCTTGTTGTTTGTTTTTACAGCACAGTTTGACAGTAGCGTAATGTCGATTCACTTTATGAGCTTTACTTGTAATAGAATTGATAATATAGCTGCCTGAAACTGAACAACTACTGCTAGACATCCTAACTAAATTATAAAAATACATTTTATGTGGTATTCTTTTATTTGCTGAGGAAGATCTTTGGACTAAGATCGAAACGTCCGACACTTCAACTACAGAGTACAGATGAGGACTGAAGAATGGTGGTATTATTTGAAAACATTATAAGTTTCCCCTCTACCTCTTTGCAAAGACATCAGGTGACATGACTGCCCGTTGATGCTCGTCCAACATGCCAGGCCACGTTTCTTTCTCTCTTCTTTCGTCTTGCTGGAGTCCCTTGTTTCTCTCTCCCCCTCGCCCCCCCACCACCCCTCCAGTCCTGGATCCTTGAGAACAGGAAGTGCATCTTGTTAAGTGATGGATGGGCCCCCTGCTCTTGCTGAGAGGAAGGAGAGGGGGGAAAAAAATCCTTTCTTTTCCTCCAGGGCAGTCAGATGAGTTTAGCAGTCTCAAAGCTGAGGCTCGGCTCCACTCTTTTCAGGAGTGCCTTGGAACCCTTAGAGTCCCTGAAAGTTACAGGCAACTTTGCATTGACTGTATGACGAGAGTTAATGCTGAACTATATTGGGATAGCAAGTTATCAGCGTCCCCACTGATTCATCGTGATGCTTGATCATGTTCTTTTTCTTTTATTATGCTTGATCACATATTGGAATAATTTGCAAAGAAATTTCGATCGATGAAAAGTCTCTGTGCTGCTGCCCAAATGTGATTGTGTTGGTGTGTGTTTCATTTGGAGCTCAGACTGAGACTGTTGAGAGTTGAACTAGGTGGACCGCCAAAGAAAACACTGCGCTAATTTAGTCTCTAACTTGTTAAATTATTTGTGTCTTTCCATGGCTCCTTCTGGCACATGAATTTCCTTGGGGACTAATAAAGTTATCCTATCCTTAACTTCTGCCATCACGATCGGTAAAGTTGTGCCTTATTTAGACGTGCAACAATGAATGCCATTTGCTTTTCTTTTCCAATTGGTGTTTTTGAAATGTAGATCTATGCTGGCAAAAGAAATGCACTCTGCTCTGAGAATATAAATTCATTAAACCGCTTTACTACACCCTTCCTGCCACAACTGTCTTGCTGTAGCAGGTTTGGGACTGGAATAAACTAGCCACATGTGACCTCATTGCCACCTCATGTGGCTGGATCATTCAGGTGAACCATATAGTTCTTCTCACTTACCACAAAGCTGCCCTCTGCACCTCCAGCCTTACACTCTTGTTTATCATTGTGCAGGCCTGTGTGTGTCATTAACTGGGGGTCAGCCGGTTTGTGTTGGCACGCGGCCGTTAGATACTTCCTAGGGAGCCTGAGTCAGGAAGTGTCCCTGGCACGTCCTCTGTGCAGAGCTACTGCCTCTGTCCGCTGTGACAGACTACAGTGTCTGCAGCTCATGATAACCCACAGTAACCTGCTATAACCTGGACTGCTGCATTGAATCTAATCTATAATGTAATTGAAGTTAGCACTGTTAGATAACCACATTCTGCAATTTAGGTGATGCAAAAATACAAATATTCAGTCTCCATGGGGTATAATTGTGTTTAAAACCAGTGAACCCTGGACAAACCCTCTACAATCATTCTCTTAATACATGTGATTCTTGTATCACTTTAGCTGTTAATCAATCAGTCAAAGCACTTTTCATGCAAAATGCACTCAAAGTGCTTTACAGGTTAAAAACATATTAAATATACTACTAAATATAATAATGTAATACTACAATACTACACAATTAGAATCAAGTATGTTCCCACGTTGTTCGCCTTAACGTTGTCCTGAGACCAACTTAATATGAGACTTACTGGCACTTAGCCAAGCTTCAGGAAGGCTTAAGTGTTGATGCTCGGGATTATAGAATGGAAAGAAGAAGCGTGGTTAAAGCATGTTATTAATAATGTATTATCTAAAATGAGCAAAACGGCAACATACAGCAAAGTTTTAATAACCTGTTCCTTGTTGTTACTCTGTTTTTCATCATAATATGACAAAATGGACAACGGAAATGAGATGTAAATGAGGACCATTCTCTCAAACCAGCTAAGAAAGGGCTTATCTCAGGAGTATCTTTTCCAAAGGGTCTACCTTCAAAATTCACGACTTCTCCAAATATTATCAGATTTCCATGCTTTAAACATCATTGGAAAACTTAGAGACAACACTTTCAGAGTCTGGGAATAACTCAAAATGCCCCAAAATTGACCCCATTTTGCCATGAGCTGACACATATAGCCTTGGATTAGCCCCACAACTACTGTATGCGGTGTTACTGGGGTACTGGAAATGATGGTTTTCAAAGACACACTGCAACATTTCACCCAATTAATTGAAAAAAAAAAAAAAAAAACCTATACAAACATTTAATTAGTTAATTGCGTGTAGTTTTATTGGGGGGGATTTCCTCAAATTACCAAAATTAGGAACGGGCTCGCCTCTCCTCAGCCTTGATCCGACATCACTAGCTCTTCTCCATGCTGCTGATTTACTTTGATTGCAAATCATCAAACATGAGGTTGAAAAACACCAGGCTCTCATCCCCAAATGGTCTATTTTGATAACCCGGGTCAGAGCATTGTCTGTCTAGATGAGTGTTAGGAGCACGTTTGTTTATGTATTAGCATTTTATGACTGGGAATGATCTGCAATGGCTTTAAGTGCATAGTTCAAGCCAGAAGTATGCCATTCCTTTTGTTATGCTTAAGTGGATTGAAATCTAAAGTCTGCACATCTTAAAATGTTATAATCAAACATGTCTATAATCACATAGTATTAGTAGTAGTCAGTATTGTCAGATAGCACCAGTAGTTATAGGCAAACATTCGACTCAGTTAAAACATTACAAAATAAATCGACCTTTTTTGTATCATGATCTGAATGGCATGAGGTTTCTCTGTTTTTAGCCATTCATCCTCTTACTTGGAGAGCGATGCCAACTCGGTTTGACTTTTTGCCAGAAATCTAATGTGCCGGTCCGAACATGCTGCCAACATCTTATCTGTTTGTCTTTGTGGTTATTCCTTACGGGCAAACAATTGTTCCTTGAACCCTTGACTTCAATTGACGATCTTCCTGTTACCTGTAGCCTTGATATTCGCTCCCCCCTTAGCAACAGTTGACTATTTATGTGGTGGACTTGTACGGACAAAACAAAGCTTACTTATTTTGCAGAAATTAATTGGCTCAAATTGTCACGCCAACGTCTCCAAGGTTTAAAAGTCCAATGTTGTGCATTGTGCTTTTTGTCTGTGTTTGTTTGGTTGCTTGTTTGTTGTTTAATACTTCTTAGCATTGGTATTTTATGTTTTATAACCTAAATGAATGGCCCTGTAGGTTAATCCTTTTTTCCCCATAGAGTATTTTATAAAGTCAGGGCTTGGATGGATGTCTATTTTGTGGCCTGCAGAGAGAGCACGAACTTGAGTGCAGCAGTTTGAATAATGCTAGCTGTACTGACACTAGCTACTTCTATCTATTAGCAAAACATACTTTATGGTGAAGGCAACATGGGCTCTAAAATGATCAGTTGTATTGACTTTTAAGTGGGCAAATCATGGATAAATTGGGCCTAAAAACATCATCAGATTGAATGGCCTAATTTGAAATAATGCCAATAAAAGACAGTGAGGAGTGAGAGACTTGGCTGGTCATGATTTAAATTTGCCTGGAGTGCCCTCTACAGGCAAGAGTGAGTATTCTAACTCACGGTGGCGTGGCTGAGCGGATAGTGCTCTTGCCTCACAGCAAGAAGGTCCCGGGGTCGATTCCCGGCCCGTGCGGCCTTTCTGTGTGGAGTTTGTTTCTCCCCGTGTCTGGATGGGTTTCCTCCAGGTGCTCCGGTTTCCCCCATCACCCCAAAACGTGCACAATAGGTTAAAATCCTCCGGCCAGATGATTCTCACCATTAGCCTGGCTCCGGATCTGGAGGATCACTGACAGGTTGCCCCAGCTGCATCGAAGGATGGGTCAAATGCAGAGAACGAATTTCCTTACGGGGGATTAATAAAGTACACCTTTCCTTACCTTAACATCATGAAAACAAGCTTTCTCTTTTAGCTAACGGCACCGAAATGTTACTGCTCAACTGGTCCGGTGCAACGGACTTCTTTCCGGTCCTCATGTCATGGTGCTGATGTTGTTGCTACTCCAGAACAAACGATACTACAGACTCTTATGGGGAATTTACAGGTGTTAAAAACAACTTTAAAGCCAGGCTCCAAATAATTTTATTCATTCTAAAGCTAGAGTTTCCTCCTGTGACAACACTGAAGTGTGTATCATATTTTTAACCTCATTATTTTTGTTCTGTTGATTTTTAAAGTTTGAGCTTTTAGCTTTGATTGACAGGCCCTGGAGAACCGTGGAGGCTAAACAGTAGAAAAAGAAACAAGCTAAGTGAAGGATAACTTAAAACTCTCCTCCTGGTATGTTTCTGACCAACATTATACATTATACACAGTGAAAAGCCCAAAAAAGTTGATGCCCCCTTTAATGTCTGTTAAGGAGTTCTGACGTCTGTGAATCGCTCAGTCGCGTCTAAATATTTTAATGGAAGGCACAATCACACAGATTACCAAGTTAAACCTTCTTCTGTTGCACGCCCGCTTAAGAAGATTCACATCACATTCCTTGACATTGACTAATGCTGACACCAAACATATGTATTTATTTTTAACATCAGCTCGTCTCCCCGCACAAGCATGAGCTGAAGGAGCCGCGGCCTACAAAACATGAGCTCGTCCTCTTGATCCATGGACGCTTTGTCGGCCAGTGCTTGTGTTGTGGTTACCTCGGGGCTAGCTCCTAATGTTTGTCTCCTGTTTCCATCCTCTCATGTTCCAGACACATCCAGGGACGTCAGAATAACAGCAGACGATAAAAGGCAGGAAGGGTTGTGAGATGGGAGTCAGAAGGCGAATAAAAACAAAGTCATGTAGAATGGCTGCCTCCTGCAAAGTTTTAAGAAGATGGGCATTAGCGTTGGCGTGTCATATGGTCGTTAAATCTGTACCTCATCTTTCAAGATTAAATAAACAATTTTAAACCTAGTCAGTTCAGTTCGCCCGCCAACCGTTCCAATTATTATTTTGATAGTCATTATGCTTTATTGCGCTAGGAGAAAGTGAAAGGAAAGTGCCAAATTTCTTTTAGCATTTAAATTGAAAAATGTATTTATTCAAGTAACAGTGTTGCCACTGAAAACTATCATCCATCTTCTTCAGCTTATCTGTCGCCGGCTCGCGGGGGCAGTAGTACTAGCTGCCCGATCACACTGCACCAGTCCCTTATGGTTCCTCCTGCAGGTGGTGGGTCCACAAGAGACGCTCCCCCACCTCTGGGCGACGTAGCAGACCTTGATGGTCTCTCATCATAAGGGGCTTCTGAACCGCTCTTGGTCTGACCCGTCTCCTAGGACCTGTTTGCCATGAGAGCCAGGAGCATAATGCCCCAGACCACGGAGCTCCTAGAAAGCTTTACTCACTTCTTGAGAGAGGCTTTGTTGGAGCCTATACGCATGTAAGAAACCAGCAACATGTTTTAATATGTATCAGCCCAGTACAATAAAGGCTATTTAGAAAATTTAAATAGAGAATTGTTGTGCGGGAGGAGTGCCTTGGTTCTTTATTTTTCTCTTTAATTTTTGTTCCCCAAACACCAAAGACCACCTTCCCTAAAATAAACTACTTTTGTAGTACTGACTTCCTGCGCACTTTGCGTCTAGTTTCTCTCAACATAGCTTTCATAATGAACGAAGAGCTATCAATACTGTGTAACTTGGCATTGCAATTAGCATTTAAAGCAGAGACCTTCCCCTGTTTTATCCCCATCTACCACATTTCCGACTCTGGTAAAATGACTGGTTGTGCCATGGACTGCATATTTTCAGGGAATAATAATAAATAAAATCTATATAGCAAAAGCGCTATCATAAGTTTACGCACCCTGTTAATGTTAGAATATGAAAACACAATTTTTTCCCCACTCATGGTTAGTGGTTGTGCGAAGCCATTTATCACCAAAGAACTGAGTTTACTCTTTTGAAATCATAATGAAACAGAAACTACTCAAATGTCCCTGATCTAATGTTTACATGACCATCAACAACTGCCAGGAAAATTGTTCAGGAGCAAAGAAACACTCACTTCAGCTGAAATACAGGACTCTGACAAAATGTATGTATTTTTCAAGATGCACAATATGTTAACTTTTGATCAGGGACATTTGGAAACAAACATGTTTTTTGACAATAGATGGCTTCACACAACCACTAACCATGAGTGAAATAAAGTTTTTTGTGTCATCATTCATATTCTATCAAATGCATAAGTTTCCATACCCTGATATTCTGCCACGGGATGTAAACTTTTGCGCACAACTGTTGTAACCTTTTGTTTAAAAAAAAAAATGATTCTTGTTGCAAAGACAACAGTTTTTTTTTTTCTTTTTTCTAAGAGTTCAAAGACTCTGGCTCCACTGGCTGCAGCTTCACTGATCACTCCTGACATGCCCTCCTGCCACGCGTGCGTCTGTCGGCTGGCCTGCGGACTTTAGCCCCACTGTGACCAGTCTGGAGCCCAGCCAACTAGTCCCGTCTCCGCTGCCAGAGATGCACTTTTCTTAAGCAACAATGCCACTTCCTCTGCTCTTCTGTAAATAGTCAGAAGGGAAGAATACGAGGGAAAACATGCATTGTCGATCTATTCTTAATGACTCCTTTTGTGATGGTTTGGCCGGCGCTAGGGCTGCGCTGCATGTGTCAATTGTATTCATATTGAAATTGCCTTCTGGATGGTTGCAAGTAACCAATCACAGAGACTTGCTTTATTTAGGAAGTACAATATCTCCATGGTTGTGTACAAACCTGCTGACCCTGTAGTTTAGATCTATACATACTGTGCATGATGTGAAATGTGTGGGCTTC
The DNA here is from genome assembly GCA_900303255.1 of Lesueurigobius sanzi. NCBI lineage: Eukaryota > Metazoa > Chordata > Actinopteri > Gobiiformes > Gobiidae > Lesueurigobius > Lesueurigobius sanzi. The sequence continues at coordinate 6,882 of OMNZ01106249.1, read as the reverse complement.
TTTTTGCAGTTTATAATTGAGTCTTATCTCAAATGTCAATGCTCCTGGTTTCAAAACATGTTGCAAATCTGATCACAAACAAAAAGGATCGTCTATGGCCATTTTCGAACTTGCCTTTCTCTTCTTTTCTATACTTTTTATCTTTTATTCAGACTACCATGTAATGCACATTTCTTCTTCAATGTGCAGAGACTTGACTTGCTCGATTTCAGATCACATAAACATCAACATTCTAGTCTTGTACTATTTCATGGAAATAGACCACGTCAAAAACATATCAGACTTATTTTCTGGTATGGTTTGATAGGTACCCTGTCATATTCGTCACAGATTTATTAAATAGGTTCAACATTGTCCACATTTAAATAAAACATCCTCAACAGGTTTATTTTTCAGCCAAATAGTCCTAGCCAAAACCTAGCTTAAGATCAGCCTTTAAAGATGTGTCAAATACAGAGAACAACAACGAAACATTAAAGTATACTCTAACCTTACCATAACCTACTAAAATCCTACATACTGTGAAGCATTAGCACCCAATATTCTGGTTAAGGTAAGAGTAGGGTATACTTTACTGTTTAGTTGGTTCTCTTAAGCAGGGTTTGGTCAGGACTGTCTACCAGAAAAATTAGCCTGTTGAACATGTGTTTTGTTTGTTTTTTTTTTTATGTGGAAAACATTCAACCTGATTTGCATTCGTCATAAACCAACACTCCCGTAGCCCCCGTTGTCCCAGGCTGGCCCGGGACAGCGAGTGGAGACGGGGCTGTACGTGTGCGTCCGTCTGCCTGTCTGTGGCGGAGAGGCGCCTGCCACTTAACCACGTCTGACAGGGGAGACAGCCCCGGCTTTGGCCACTCCAGCTCTTGTTGTGGGGTCACCGAGACGTGATCTTAGGGAAGTGCAGCCTTGATCAGATAAGGTCAACGTTGTCTCCACGCCGACTGCGACAAGTGGAGGTTTCACAGTCTGACATTTCAGGTGGGGACGGGACCGTGTTTGGAGACATTGTGATATGGGATTGTTGGAAAGCTTGCAGTATATACTAGCTTTTAAGGGGAGACAAGCAAAAGTCTTTTCTTTTTTTTTTATTTTCAGGTTTTTCATCTCAAATACATTGACAAATCTTCACAAATTGTAACTTCACAAGCTACTTCCTCAAAACACATTTATCTTGCACTCAGGCAACAACATCTCCACTTTAGTAGCACCTACAGGAATCATACTTTCTAGTCTTGTACTTAACAATACTTTGAAGGTTTGTTCATAGGGATTTTTCAATATTTAATTTCTAGCCTGAATTATTAAGTTTTGAACACCAGGAAACACTTTTATTCAGTAGTAGGAGTAGGTTCTAAACAAAATATCCAAAATCCCCTCTGAATAAATCTTTGTAAATATTATATCAACAAAATAAAACCATACAATAAGACCTTTCTCTATACATTATTTAGATTTTTTCACTAAAAATATAGGCAGTTTTGACCATTTTTCCATCCATTTTCTACCACTTTATCTGGGGCCAGGTCGCGGAGGCAACAGTTCTTGTATTATATTATATTTCAGCTAGTTGGTCCTCTTTACATGCATGTGTCTCATGTGTGTTCATTAACATGCACTGTCCCAACCAAATAAACAATAAACATAAGAAATATATAGCAAAAGTTCAAATTAATATCACTCAATTCATTTTTCTCCCTATTCACCTCCGATGTCTGGCCATGTTTGACTTTTGGACCATAGTTTCCCCCTCTACCAACATGAAACTCTCGCTGTTATTAACGACTTGTCCTTTTTTCTGAGATCTCCAGTTTGTACTTTCTGTCAACTGATCTGATTTGTGCTCCGTTACGTAAGCCAAATTGTAATGGCAGCTGTTGTCCTTCACGCACAGGCTCTGATGCGTCCAGGTCGCCTCGACCGCATCGTCTACGTGCCTCTCCCCGACGCTTCGACGCGACGGGAAATCTTCTCCCTGCAGTTCAGGAGCATGCCCATAGCACCAGACGTGTCCGCAGATGAGCTGGTGTCCAAGACCAAGAAGTACTCCGGAGCAGAGGTCAGTTTTTCTACACTCAAGATGGATTTCATGTACAAAAACACAGCTACAGATCATTTGTAGAGATTTCATGTTAGTTTAAAGCCATGCTCCACTATTTACTTCATTATGGGTGTTTTTCTTACTTAGAAATCCCTCAAAAAACACAAATGGTGAGTCACTTCCCTCTACACTTACAGCGCCCTACCAGTCAGGACCCCATGCTTATTTAAAAAATTAGGCCAAAGGACTGAAGTCAAAATCACCGAGAGCAAGATAAACTATAAATAGCTCTTTCCATATTTCCATTAACATGCAATTTCAGCTTCTGCACGTACAAAATACGTCATCAACTTATGACAGTCAGCTGCCCCACTTAAGGCTTAATAAGTCAACACAGTTCATCTGATGCAAGACTTTCATGCTGCGTCTCCATGTGACGATTTGAAACATTACTTTTTAACAGTGCTTGACGAAATGGCAACACCAGTTTAAAAGTTATTTGTGCTTCATGGAAAGACAGGCTTGCACAGTCATTTTTGCCTTTTGGTTTGTAAAATACAGTAGATTGTGCCGATTTCTTTTCTGTTGTGGGAGGTGCTATGTGCCTTCAATCGAATTTTAGTCAAATCTTGATTTTATCGCCAGGGGATTTTTATTCGACAGATCTACAGCGCATCTTGTGACAGTAACAAGTCATCGTTTGAAGTGGAGTTCAGATTTTACTTTTTGGTTTTATATACAGTAGCACTTCTCTGAACACTCAAAGACGCTTTACATGGCATTGTTCATTCACCCCATATTTTGTGGAGGTAAGCGACTCTTGTAGCCACAGCTGAACACATTTTTTTGTTCAAGTTTATGTAAAAGGCCTATGCTGTTTAGATAAAATTCCATATTTATTTGTTGTTTAACCTCTTAAGCCCGAGGCCTTTTTCTCCAAAAATCACTCATTTACATAGGTGTACATGGCTAATCTTCGTGTCCAAACATTTGGTAGAGCTTAGGAATCACAGTGGAAGTGCAATAATAATAAATTATGTTGTTTAACAATAAAATGAGGTTGCAATGGGTTGGCCTGAAAAAAAAAAACACATTTTCCCGCAAAAATACTTTTTTTTCCTCCCTGTGGTGTAGGAAATAACAACAGAAATGGATCATTCCACATCAGCTGTTACTAATTTGCAACTTTGGAGTATTTTGCTGTGTAAAACACGTACGTCAGTAGCTGTATCTGAAAGTGCAGAGCCATTTTTGGGCGCTATAGGGCTTAAGAGGTTAAATAATAATAATAATTTTAAAACATCAAGATCAATATAGGGTTGCAACTAGCAATTATTTTGTTGCAAAAACAGGGTTTCCGCATGGCATTAAAACGCATTAAAAGTCATTAAATGACTTTAAGGCCTTAAATGTCATTAAAAAGCATTAAATATAATTCAAACGGGCATTAAATCAAACATTCTTGGAAAATAAAGACATTGTTGAACTATTTTTAAAGACATTGTTGAACTATTTTACTAGTTTTATGGCAGACGTTTGGCAAAAATCCAAAAATAGTCCCTATACTGCTGTTTGGAAAGAAATTATACACTATTTCTGTTCAAAAGTTGTCAGTTGTGTCAAAATTTGAATTGAATATGGGAATTAATATTAAATACGCACCAATTTTGGCATTAAAATGGCATTAAAAAGCATCAAATTTGACTTGCTGCTACCGGCATAAACCCTGAAAAATATACATTGAAATTGAATTTTGTATAAACTTGTTGCCACATGAAGTTGAGGTGATGCCATTTGAGAACATCTTGATAGTGTTTGTCTGCAGTACAAGTTTGACAATATGTGAACACGCCATTCCTCGTTTGAAAGATCAGGACCTTTAGCGTTCGGTCTGAGTTTGTGAAAGTGAGAGAGAGAGAGTCCTTTTATATTTATTTCCCAGCTTGTTTTGCCATAGAATCTGGCAACCCTTAGAGTGGAGCTCATTCTGCTCTGATTAGATATGTCCACTTTAATTCATGCAAGTTTGTGTGATCCTGTTTAACCCGGTCCTTCTTCTGCTACTGAAGTGCTCCAGTCTGTATGATCGGGTGCTTCTTAACTGGTGGGTCGCAAAACCGTTTTCAGTGGGTTGTGAGCGTTTTACCGGGAACTTTTTTCCCTGTTTTTATTGACTAAAGAAATATGAAAACCCCAAGTTACACCACAATATGTGAACATGCCATTCCTCATTTGAAAGATCAGGATCTTTAGATTTAGAGTTTGTGAAAGTGAGAGAGAGTTCTTTTATATTTATTTCCCAACTTGTTTTGCCATAGAATCTGGCAACCTTTAGAGTGGAGCTCATTCTGTTCTGATTTAGATAATTGTAAGATTCATCTACAAAATATATCTTAACTTATATAGCTATATCAAAAATACCAGAAACTATTAATCGATTACTAAAATGACATCTATTAATCAGTATGAAGAAAAATACACTTTTTGTTTTTTTCCAATATTGCTCAGTCATTGGAGGTGCCAGGCTTCAAGCACCTCCAATTTTTGTGTTTTTTTTTAACCACAAATCTTTCTTTTTTTTCTTTCTTTGTGTGTTATTTTCATATAACACAAAAACACAATAAACAGAGAGCCGTAACAGAACTCTAAACCAGGGGACTCGTAATCCAAATACACAGTACATTGTTTACGATTCACTTAGCACATACTCCTCTTTATTTCCTTAGTGCAACTCTACGAATGTTCACAGTTGGAGTGGAAACTAGTAGTTTTACTGGTCACACCGCCGATTCGCATATAAAGGAAGAATTTAATTTGCAGCCATCCTCGGTCAGACTTTACAAGCCCGGCAGGCCCGTTAACTTTATAAAACGCTTGTGCAATGTGCGTATGTCTTCAGCCTCTCCTCTATAGTGTCCCAGTAGTAGCCTTACGGAGGGATGTCGGGCCTCGTTTTTTCCGTGCTGTACAAGCGGTGTCTGCTCTCTGTCACCGAGCGTCCGTATGATCTCACTGCGCCGGGGAGAAGGTACAAACACTTCATTGTGATGGATCTGTCTGGGAGCGCTCATCGGCCGCGTGATGCACATTGTCCCGAGAGCGCACAACCCTGGTCTCAGAGGAGTTCGAAAAGCCTTGTAAAGTGAATTCAAAGGGGAGCAGTATGGAGTAGTAGTCGTGTTTAAGGAAACATATCATGAAAAGTTGACATTTTTCAGCTTTTAACCGTGTTCCCTCGTCAAAAACACACCTGGAGTATTTCACATCCTCCACACAGTTTTGAATAAATCCTGCTTGCTTTGGTCGTTTCATGTTGACTTCTTCTATGGTTCTACAGCGCATTGATTTCTACTTCCTGGTACAATTACATAATTGTTCAAATCCCCAAACTGTACACTGCTAGCCACATGGTTAAAATTTAAGTGGAAGTTTATTTTTACCGACTGATTCTTACTCTTGGCTGTAGGGGGCGATCCAGGGCAAATCCTCATCAGCCCTGGCACTAGTATTTAAGAACAATGCATAATACTCATACTCATTCAATTTATAAGTAGGGCTGGGTACCTTTCATGTTTTTTCGATACTAGTACTTTAACGATACTTGGTTTACGATACCGATACCTGAACGATACCTTTTTCGATACCTATACTATATTATTGGTCATCTACACAAAAAAGTAAATATCTAGAAGGTTAAATGACCCAAATTCATCTTATTTATCTAAATTTGAGCTGTTTTAGTGGCTCATTTGACCTAATTCTAACCACTTGTTTTGACTTGCTTCAATAGATTTCTACTTAGTTCCTTTTTTATTTAAATTAATTTACCAATGGGGTAAGAAAATTGGTCTTTTGGCAGTTTTATTTCCCTAATTCAAGTGAGAATCAGTAAAAATTGTCATGAAATAAACCAAATAATCTAGATGACAGTACTAAATGTGCCTAATCTGCTCTAAACAAGACTAATATTCTCAAATCGAGTCATTTATCCTCGTGCTTGATTTTAGTTTTGTTGTAGAACCATAAAACAGAACAATAAAAACGTTTTTTCTTTTAGTGTTTTTATCATTTATTTGAGCTGAAACACCTCAGCCCTTTCTTTACTGCAGTCTCAGACCCACCAGGAAGACAAATTTGCTTTCTAACGCTAAATATTTTTTCGGTACCAGTTTTCGGTACCAATTTATTTTTCGATATCGGTAGTACCTTCATAATTTTTTCGATACCAGACTGGTATTGTTTAACGGTACCCAGCCCTATTTATAAGATGTAAAATATCATTGCACAGACATCCTAATGAAAGTTTTTAGGCCTGATTTGAAGATTTATTTGCATGATATGTTTTAATTCACGCAAGTTTGTGTGAGCCTGTTTAACCTGGTTCCTCTTCTGCTACCGTATAATCCGGTGGTTCTCAACTGGTGGGTAGGGACCCAAAAGTGGGTCGCCAAACTATTTTCAGTGGGTCGTGGGCATTTACCTGAGAACCTTTTTATTCCTGGTTTTAATCACTAACCCAGTATCACTAAAAACCTTTGTCCCAGAGGCCTCACACTCATTCAAACACATGCAATGTCCAAACAACGTAAAATCCATCCATCCTCCAGTCCACGATTCGCGGCAGGTGGAAGGGTCGTTCTTGAACAAGGGCGTGAAAGGGGGACGCAACGTGAATAGCAATGGACAGATTTAAAGGTCAAATACACTGCCTGGCCAAAAATAAAGTCACCGCCTGGATTTAAGTAAGCAAATCGAACTGGGGTTGATGCAGTTGGTCAGTTTTAGGTTCAGCAACACTATATGCCCAAAGAATGAGATCAGCTGAAACATGAACATCCTGA